>JASFAT010001968.1:600000-780333 GCA_031353405.1 Baronia brevicornis | reverse complement strand
AAAAACAAAATCCTTCTTATTAAAAAATCGCACTTCTGGTTTGTAAATTTTAAATTTTTTCTTGTTTGAAAAGTTCATAATTCATATATTTATACTTCGTTTTCTTCATGAAAACTTAAAGGTGGGTGCCGAATTCGGTGGTTTTTCGGGGTGTTAGGTGGGTCGCAGTCCAGTCAACTTTGGGAACCACTGTTCCAGAGTATGAAATAAAATATGACTATGAAAATAAATAAAAATGTGTCAGTTTCGACGCCATAGATATCTCATTACTAATCTGTAACGCCCATGTGGATGGAAGGGTCGTAAGAGGAAAATCACGAAAAACATACCTTGACCAAATTGCTAAACTTTTTATGAAAGGCCAGGTCAAGAGTACCATCAACCGGCGGGCTTGCAGGAGGAGAATAATGAGTGTGGAGGAAGCAAGGTAAGTATGCCGAGATCGTAGCAGATGGAGATCTGTGGTCTCTGCCTACCCCTACGGGAGACAGGCGTGACGATATGTATGTATGTATGTATGTATGTAACCATGGTGTTGCAAAAATCTATGGGCGGCGTTGATTGTTTTCCACTGGGCAAGACTCTTGCTCTTGTCCTAACGTTTTATATGTATAGCGAAAATTATTTTACTCTCGCTAACAAAGTCACTTAACTGGAATATCTTAAACAAACAGCGGCGGGCGTGGTTTTACTGCAGTTGCACTTAAATTGCAACTGTTATATTGTTGCCTCTACTTTACGGTTTATAAAACTGTTAAGTTATTGAAACACTACGTCGTAGAGACGTTCCCACGGTAAGAAATGTGATGTTTACCGCTTTATGATTGTACCATATTAACTTCATATTATTTTTTATTCAATATTCAATATTCCGTTCTAGCTTTTGCCCGCGGCTTCGCTCGCGTGGAAATTGGTCTGCCAAATTAAGTTTCTTGACAGATCATTTTAAATAAATATATATTTTTTTACTTAATTTATGGTTCACAATTTTGGTCATAGTGGCTTCCACATAAAAGGTTCAAGACAAACAATCCTACGGTACATCATCTTTGTGTAACTCCAATGGTTTAGGCAGCGTACGCCAAAATAGCTCTCAGAGGCCAGCCATTTTTTTCCGACTTAATTGACATGTATTACGACTAAATATTACGACGAAAATTCCATAAAATCATAACAAATTGTAGCCTATATGTTATTCCGATGTATAACCTATATTATTGTAAAGTTTCATCCAAATCCGTCCAGTAGTTTTTTCGTGAAAGAGTAACAATCATAAATCAATACTCACAAACTTTCGCATTTATAATATTAGTAGGCCAGGATAGGATAGTATGAATTAACTTCATATTTATTTATTCAAACACACTCACACACATACACATACATGTATATATTTTTGTACAAAAGCGTACTCTAGCCATATAAGTCTCACTGACGGGCATGACGTCGTCATGTTGGGGGATCGACATACCCTCTCTTGACTGCTCGATCCTCACCCATCCTCCTCGTGGGCCTTCGATTACATTGGGTTGGGCCACCAGATGCTAAATTTCGGCATTTTTTCGATTTCGTCAACTGCCATCATCTCTCTTCTATCCGTTCCTGCTTGTCCTTTCCTTTGTTTTGAAAAAGACCAAGAAACAATCAAATAACCGTAGAGTGAGTTTAGTCACGATTATTTGTAGCTGAGTGTACTTTTATGTATTACATTTCCCGAAAGGCTATCTTATCAAATTTGCAGTGTGTATGGACGTGTCAAGAATATGTAAGCGACAGTTTGAACAAAGGTTTAGTTTATTTTTTAATTCGTTAGAAATTATTGTATCTCAAAAGCTAAGATTCTCAGAGAAAGAAATGTTTCTGATTAATTTTTTTTTTAACAATATTTTTAAGTTTTTTAAGCTCTTAAAAATATCAATTCACATATAAACATGCATCACATATAAGCACACCATTTTAATATGACCTTAAACCTTCTGTAAAATAAATTAGATTAGATTAGGATGAGGTAGTGAAGACGAGAAGAGATACCTCGCAGGGTTTATCCGAATGTTCCGAAATCCTAATTCATATTTAAACATTTTAATATTTATCAAGCATGCCTTTTGTAGTTAGTTTTCCATTCTATCCATTGTAAGGTAGAAGATAAAAGAATACTACTACTCTATTCTATTCCATTCCGTTCCATTCCATTCTATTCTATTACATTCCATTCTATTCTATTCCATTTTATGTCATTTCATTCTAATCTGTTCTATTCTGTTCTGTTCTGTTCAGTTCCGTTTCGTTCTATTCTATTCTATTCTGTTATATATAATGTCTATTTTACGAATTTTTGCAGAGTTCCACAAATGTATATTATGACAATGTGTGTACAATTTTACACAATGTCCGTGGGCAGCAAGCAGCCGAGCGTCAAATTCGCAACAAAGGGCTGCTCTCCTGCAATTCACGCGCGGAACAATAAACACAGCTTTTTGTGCAGAGTGAATTTGTATTCAGCCGCAGTGAGTCCGCATTTCATACTATTTATATGAAAGTTATCACCAGGTAACTTTAATATCATTTAAAATTTAATTATTTTCTGGTAATACATTATGAAGTACAATTGTTTGTACGCATGTAAATTTTCGTCGATATATCGATGTATGTATGTATGTATATGAAAACTTACCATCAGAGCCAAAAAAGGCTATCTGCTACACAACCTTTGATTTTTTTGGGATAGAAAGGCAAATGAGCTGATGGAAAGCAATCAACGCCGCCCATAGACTTCCGCAGCGCCATAGGCAGTGTGGAAATGTTGCCAACCTTTTGCCAAACCTTTTTGCCAAAACGTTGCCAACCTTTTTGCCAAAGGAAAGTGTCATTATAGGAGTAGGAATAGGAGGGGGAGACGGGATAGTGTTGGGCCTTCAGAACTCGGCCTCTCACCGTACGAAGCGCGATAGGTAAGCTACCACTCAGACGCCGGTTCGCTGCGGGAATGTGGTACTTCCCCGGGCGAGCCAGCCCATTCATGCTACAGACAAATATTATGCATTGACAAATTTTCTTGACAAAGTATTCGTCTGTAGCGTGGCTCTACCTATTAATTTGATTTAATGGAAAGGATAATAGTTGGTAAAAAAACAACTAAAATGTATATTAGTTATATTATAGTTATAAATTTATGTTTTACTTAACTTTATTAATTAGAAAAGAAAAACTAAATTCCTCGAAAATTACAATTTTAAGTTCCCGTTATATTTAAATATTATATCGTCGTCCGAACACCTTCTATTTATTACATAAATATGCATGCATAGCAAATGCAAAAATTTTACTATTAGATGTACTACTATTATACAATGAGAAAGCTAAGACCTTAATATTACTATAGGTAACAAATTTACAAGTCTAATTCTAAGTAGAGCGAGTAGTCGGCCGCTAGTAAAAACTTGTTAGAACCGGCTTTGAACCGAATATTACCACCACTGGCTTGCCGCCAAATCTGTTCGCAAATACTTTGGTAATATATCATAAATCCAAATGTAATTTAAGTTTTAAATTTATTGTGGATTGGTTTTGACTTTAATTTCTATTATTAATATAAGTGATGATTTATAAATTTGATTATTCCTATTTAGATTTGTCCATTATAATGCGTCGCTTGTATCTGACCTGCACCTTTAACAATTGTAACAATACAACACAGCGGCTTCAAGTCTTCGTTAACCGATGTTTTCGAAAAATTCTCGGAACCTTCTGGCCCGAGAAAATATCCAACGAATGCCTAGTGGATTTTTGTCACGAACCGCCAATTGGACTTCAAATCTTGCGCCGCAAGTGGACTTGGTTGGCCATACACTCTGAAAAAACTCCCATCACATTCCCATACAGACGCTGGATTGGACGCCTTAAGGGAGAAGGAAGCGTGGCCGACCTATACACACCTGATAGCGCTTCGTAGCGGCCGACATGAAATCCATCGGGTTGACGTGGCCTGAAGTAGAGCGCGTCGCTCAAGACCGATCCCAATGGAGAAGCACTGTGGACGCCCTCTGCCCCACCTCGGGGACATAAAACAATAAGAAGAACTTGTTCCAAGTGTGTATATAGGCCCAACAACTCTCAATAACAACAAACACACACCACCACTATTTCACAACGTACACAACACGAGGCATCACCAAATATAGTAGACTCTACGGAAGATAACCGTTAAGTGAATACGGAAGACAACCGTTAAGTAAAAACCGAGTTGCTGACAGCCATCTTAGTTTAAGTTCCCCATAAATCCACTTCTTGTATTAAAAGGAAACGTGGTGGTTTGTGTTTGGGGTTATTGATAGTGGTTGGGAGGTGGAGAGTTGCTGATGGCCATTTTTCCAGTAATATTTAGTTTAAGTTCCCCATAAATCCACTTCTTGATTGTGTGGACAGTCAAAAGTTTTACTTAGCTAAGATCCGCGACACGCAAACAATAACAGAAAATTAATAATCTGAGTTTTCATGCTAGATGAAGTGGATTTATTTGGAACTTAAACCAAAAACTTACCGAAAAACGGCCAGCAATTGTCCGCCCACCAACCACTATACATAACACCAAACACACACTACCACTTTTCCACCTTGTAATGTTTTCCGCAAAGTAACGCCTGACTCCATTATTTACTGATTGTCCACCTAGTAATGGATTTCCGCAAAGCAACGCCTGACTCCATTAACCACACATTTCCTTATAAATTAAAAAATAAATGAACGCAAAAATTGGCACGAGTGAAACCTATGTTAATTAATTGTTTAAGCAAAAAGTTGATTCAACTGATAGGCTTAAGTAAACAATGGTGTTGGTTGGCACGCGAATTGTAACTTAAGCTCACACTATACACGACGTTTCTTCTCGCGTGGCGTGACACAAAGTGACTTAATACAACGTTCATGCAATAATACAGGCGTAATGAAAATTCAGTTACTTCATTTTGCATTGAAACATGCAAGTAATAACTTTATAAAGTTTAATTTAGCCGTACAAGATGGTGACAACATTTTGTTGAGACACTGAACTGAATATCTGCTCTTTTTTGTAGACGTCTCACGTTGGAAACTGATTAAAATATTCATAAGAACATACTTTATTTGAACCTTAAAAAATAGAGTTATATTTTTCAATTAACCATTTAGAAAAGAATATAATAGAAAAAAAACTTTATTTATGGTACATTTTTTACAAAATCTGAAATTAATACCTTAATAATATTATAATATATAAATAAACAAAACAAAAAGAAAATAATTTTAATCTAATAAGTGTCATACAATGGTTCTTGCTCAGCATATGTCAGGCGTTGTTTTTCAACAAGGTCAGATCGCAGACCTCAGTGACAGCTACGGGCGTTTTTCGCGCACCAACAACTTCAGACGTTTCGCAACCCTTATGAGCTTATGATATATTTGGACAGTTAGAAATTACTTAGCTCGCTATGATGTATATACAGAAGACAACAGTTAAGACGACCGATTGGCTCAGTGGCGGGGCTCTCCGCCCGCGGAGTCAATGGTCGCGTGTAAGGTGGACGTGACGTGAAGGGTGACGTGTGTAAGTGGTGTGTGTTTGGTGTTGTGGATTGTGTTTGGGAGGTGGAGAGTTGATGACGGCCATTTTTTTCGGTAAGCCCATATATGTCCCACTGCTGAGCACGGGCCTCTTCGGTGGAACGGAACGGGCGTTAACCCACCACGCTCGTCTAATGCGGATTGGCGGGGTTACCAGGCTCGGAATAAATATCGACTCGACTGGCAAAAGATGCCGGGATGTGGGATCCAGCTTCGGGAATGAATCCTACTGATTGGGTCGAAAGTCATTGGGGCTACCGCTCCCCGGTCTTTGGTGCTGCTGTTCCCAACGGCTTTTGGGGCATCCTAAATGAAACGAACGAAAATAACGAGCGAAACGAACGAAACGAAAGGCATTCTTTTCAGTGAATCCCTCTATATGCAACACCTATCCTTATAAAGAAATATAATATAAATACATGCTAATTACTTAAATATACATGAACATCCCTTTTACTAAGATTAAATCTGATATTTTTAATACAATGGAACTGTAAGCGAGATGGCTAATTAAGTTCGATTGTCAGCCACATTATTTGGCGTGGTCAATATTCAATTATACCATAATTGTATTCAACTGAATTAATTGTGGTATAGTTACATCACTGTGAGAACAAAATGAATTACATTAATACATAATTGGCGGATTTATATATGTTTGATTTCAATTGAATTCGCATCCAACGTCATCCGCATGGATTCGTGATACCTCACATTAAAAGATTTGTCAGGATTAATTTGTATCAATTTGAGAAATGTATTAAATCACTTTTATATAAAAAGACGTGGAGTAAAAGAAGGAATCGTAACAAAAGTTGAGAAAGGGATGCTTAGATAGTTTGGGCACATACAGAGGATGGATGGAAGACGACTGGCAAAAGATATTTACTTTGCGAATGCGGATAGAAGGATCGGTAGGGGAAGACCACGAAAAACAAACCAAATTGCTGAACTTTTTAAGAAAGGCCAAGTCAAGAGTACCCTTAACCGGCGGGCTTGCATGAGGAGAATAATGAGTGTGGAGGAAGCAAGGAAAGTATGCTGAGATCGTAGCAAATTGAGATCTGTGGTCTCTGTCTATCCCTACGAGTAAAAGGCGTGACGATATGTATGTAAAAAGATGAATCGTGAAAATCAGGACGTGACGGGTGGCGAACCACGCCTCCGTCATTTTTAACAAATTAGGTTTATTAAAATTCATCGTAGTGAATTCCACAAGCCGCAAGGGAGGATGGAGGACAGCCCCAGCAGAGGCCCGCATGTTGAGGTAAGGTACTATAGTACCCGGGGGGAAAGGTCGCCCCTAGCCACGCATTCAGTGTCACGGCAGACCGTGGATTGGCGGACAGGAAGGAAAAATGATAGAGAAGGTAGAAAAGGACAGGGGAAAGGAAAGGTGGATTTAAATAGGGTGATAGGGATACGATACTACTACAACGGAAGATAAGGAGTGATACGTTAGTAGCTCGGGAGGCCGGGGTCGCGTACCCGTGTATCAATAGCATAACAACCGGACAAGGGACTAGGCAAAGATACTCCCTGATATATGCCCTTTTATATTTGAATAATGGTATATTGAATTATACCTGCATTAGAATATAGAATTCACAAAGTCAAGTCAAATATTGAGTTAAAAACTGGTATCTTCGAAGCAATGCGACCCGCATCAATCAACTCCTAAAACTTTGCAGAGCACCTTTATACCAATTTATCTGTATTTATTCTGGAGTACAAACTAAAGTAGGTTATACTTGCTTATAACACATGAACTACAACAGTATTTAGAAATTAAACCTTCATCATATTATAATATACAAATAAACAAAACAAAAAGAAAACGATTTTAATCTAACAAGTATCATAAAATGATGATATATATATATATATATATATATATATATATATATATATATATATATATATATATATATATATATATATATATATATATATATATATAAAGAGAAATTTCATTTTTCCGATCCCCGAACCCCAGCTCGTAACAATATTAACTTTAGTGAGTATAAATTATTCGTATTAACTATACTATATTAATTTCTACGAGAACTTCACCCGTTTACAGTTGCAGCTGCAAAATGCTCGCTTAGTAATGATAACAATGTAGCTTCATATCTCCTATTGTTATTCAAATACATAGAGCGCTTGGCACAGTTAGAATACTTGCTGGTACTTAATGATACTGGAAAACAAGGAAATTCCATTTCGTTTCACTACAATCCACATCCTCTCACCTACAACGTAACCAATAGAAAAACTGAATGCTTCTAAAACGTAGTCACTTTTAAATTTATATGTTCTTGTATATGATTCATTTTACAAACCAAGTGAAAGAATAAATAGGATATCTATCCTTCTTCTTCTGACTGGCTATAAAGCTCTGCAATGAAATGAATTCCTGTAGACATTTAAAAAGTCCCAAATAAAATCATTTATAAAATCAAAGTTCGACAATTTTCCTTTCTGGTCATAAGGATGAGAGTATTTGCTGCAGGGTGATTATTTATTTACATACACATGTGTGTGTGTGTACTCCTAAGTATATACGTATTGTATGTACTTGTTAAATTTGTAAAATTAGTTCTTAATTTTTTTTTTCGTACAAGCTGTACCACCAATTTTCTCAGTTTCGCCCGCCGGTTAATTGGTAGAGAATTTTGCTCCATGCCATTAAGTCCACCCGTTTTAGCATTTTATGTAAAAATAAATTTATGAAAAATATAAATAATTATATATGCAATGGATTTTAAATAAAATCATGGCACGAAAGCGGGTCGCATATAATTTGGCCCTGATCTATCTGTTTTGATAGCTAATTGTGACCAAGCAACTGAAAAATATCTCAGCTATAATCATAATTTTGACACCTAATATGAATATCATAACTCCTTATCCAAGACGGTTTATCGTAACTCCTTTCGACTAGGTTTTCAGAACAGCCTTTTTATGAAATATATCATTAATTTTTTGGCTGCTGCTTGATATTGATACCTATTTTATATCACTCTAAATTGGTTAGGGCATTTATATAAAATCATTGGATGTATTATTTAAGTTTCGATACAATGTACATAACAATGATGAAGCAACCTGTGGTGAAGTTGTCAAGTACCTTATATTAAAATAACAAAAAAACTGAAAAAAAAAATCTAGTCTACGTATTTTTTTCCGATAACAAACTCACTAAATGTCGCCGAGTAGATTTCGAATTGACCTCTCGAAGCGGTGGTGAACATAAAAATCTCAAATTCAAAGGAAATTGAAACGTTACTCATACATCCAATTAACACCATAATTGGATACATGAGTAATGTTTCGATTAAATTGGATACGTCTAAACGGTTAACTTAATAGTTTATCACCACTCTTGTGAACAATAAAAGTAATAGAAGTTTTCGTAAAGGATTTGGCGAAGCTCCAAAAAAGCTGCCACTTTGCAGATTCAAGCCAATAAAGATGATAGCGTGGCTTTTGCTGAAATGAAACTGGGTACTGGTGGGCTGTAATTATCTAGACTGCTGAATAAATTAGGTGCGAAAATCGGGAAGCTTCATCGTTTCACAGCTGCTTTAGTATCCGTATATCAATTAGATAATGTTTATCTTTTTTTTGAAATTTTTGAAGTGAAAACTTCTATAGCTGCGTTCCACGACTCTGGGTAGGGAATAAATCTATGGGTTCGCGTCAGCAACACGGCAATGCTTAAGGTGAAAGTATATCTTTATTATCTATAGCTATGAGTATAGCTATACGTATACGCATCACGCCAACACATTGTATATGCTCTTTGGACGCTTCATGGATGGATAAAATTTTGTGAATCGAGTCAGCAACATGCTGTAGCAATAGCAGCATTTATTATTAAAATTATTTTGAAAATAAAAATACACTTTTTGGTTTTCACGTGTGTTCGCATTCCTTATGTTTGCCTCCAATTATTTTTTAGTTTATTTTAAACATATGCGAATATATTTATAATAATTTATTAAAACAGTACAATTAATAAACCCGCCGTGATCATTGAGTTTGTCAAGAAAATTATTTTATTCCTGTCGAGGAAAACACGGAAAATTAACAAGAGTATAACTAAACTAAACAAACTGTAATGAATGCAGTTTAACTACAGTTCCACTTAACTCGCAAGTTTTATATTGTTGCAAAAACTTTACGGTGCACGATTATCCTTTTCTAGTCCTTAAAATACAATGAAGTAAACCGCGTTGTTGCAAGCTACAAAATTATTTTATACTTATATTTGAAAAGTTATCGACAAAAAACCATGTCACTTTTTCAAATTGGTTACGAATTATAAAAATGTTTATGTTAAGTTAAATTTAAAAAAAAAACTAACTAACTTTGTTGACGCAGAGACCCAAAATGGATCTTGGCCTCCAAAAATCTTACGCCACCATGCCAAGCCTGCGCCACCTCCCGCCAGTTGCAGATTTAAAGGTTGCGCAAGTCATTCTCCACCATATCTCTCCAGCGGTCCCTGAGGCGCCCCACAGGATGTCGTCTAGTTAAGCGACCCACATACGCTCTCTTGACTGCGCCATCCTCCCTCATCCTCTCAACGTGGCCCAGCCAATGGAGTCGGTGTGCATTATTCTCTCCTACTACATTTGATTGGGCCACCAGATCCTCAATTTCGGCATTTTTTCGTTTTCACCAACTGCTATCTCCTACTACCTCTTTTGCTTGGGCTCAGGACCTTTCGAAGTACTTTACGTTCTGCGACTAGAAGTTTGTTCGCTTTCTTTAGCGTTAGTGCCCAAGCTTCACGTCCATAAGGGAGAACAGGCCGAATAATCGTATTATAGATTCGGAGTTTCATCTTTATACTGAGAAGCTTGGACACCAAAACCCTTGTGAAGAGCTGCACTGCACCGCAAGGCGTTTTATATGCGGATGTCGATTTCGTTCTCTCGACTGCTGGTTTCAGCTACAGTGCACCCCAGGTATTTAAATTTGCGTACACCCTTATACACTGCATCTCCAACTTGATTATCTTTATCTTCTTTTATGTTAAAATGAAGTAAATTTAATGATTGTATTAATATGAAGTTATTGAAATACATGTAGACGGAGCCTAAGGCTCGGTCTACATATACATTATTTATTACAAAGGCACAGTGAAACTCTCCCAAGTAAGACATAGCGACAATTTGTACATAAAATGTAGAATAATCATACACACAATATTAATTTTTCTTATTTGTGTTCGAGGATCTTAGCAAAGTAATTTTGAATGTCCATCTTTATAATGGATTTCTAATTGGAAAAATAAGGTCCGACTTCTATCAATTGTACATAATATTTTGTTATTTCGGTCGGCATCTACTATTTTAGCGAAACCGGATAAAAACTTAAGATTGACGCCAGTAATTTGGATTGATGGTTTCAAAAAATATACACAATAATTTTTTATTGTTGAAATTTAGGCTTAGTTTTTTATAACTTCGCTCACAGCTTGTAGATGTTGTCATTAGTACAATGCATCCTGTATAGTAAGCGCTATAACAAAACATTTTTTATTCAAACATATGGTTTTTTTATGGGATATAATAGCAGTATGTGTGTTATTTTGCATTGCGGAAGCGTTGCTGGCCTTCGAGAAATGTAAAGGCTTGCTTTTTTAAGGGTCCAATGTCGCATCAATTCGGTTGAACCGCTAGAGGTAGCTGGCTCTACATGATATTGGTGCGTGGGAAGTAGTTGGCGTGGTTTTGAGAAGTGACCCGATTTCCCCCCTCCTCCCCTACCCAGATCCGGAGCTGATGTTATTTCTTTATCAATAGAAACCTGTCGACATTCACTATAAGAGTAATAATTAATATGTCATAACACAAAAGAAAAAAAACTTTATTAAAAATTTAATAAAGTGCAAAATTAATCGATTTAGCATTAAATACACATTACAAGTTACTTAATGTCATGCCACATGAGATGTGTTCATACGTAATATAAGGTGTTGGGTTAAGTTTCAATTCGCGTGCAAACTTTAATACAAGTATTTGCTTATGCTCATAGAATTTATAGTTTTTTCTTGACAAAATTAATAATGGCAGACTTTACGGTGACTAACCTACATTACATGCAAATCCTCTCAAATTGCAAAATTCGTGACACTGGAACTAGATTCAAACAAATCTTTGCATATCAACTACCACGCAAAGCATCCTGTGAATTCATAGAAAAAGCTCTGACAAATGTTGCTGTACATAATTTGACGATATTATTATTTTGATAAATTCCAAATACTACACACAACGTTTGCCTCTTAATATAAAACAAATTTTTGATGAATTTTTAATTTTTGTTACCTTACACTTTGTATTTATGACTCGCCATGACGGAAGAGAATGAACTATTTTATTTTAACTACATAAATCTTATGAAAGTATACAAGTAGTATAAAAGTATGAACTAGGAAATGAACTACTTTATTAGACTTAGCTCTAATAAAAATACACATAATTTTACGATATTATCATTTTTATAAATTTCTCCTTTTTAAATATTTTTATTTCTTCATTTTTGTGGTATTCACAAATGACTCCATGTTTTATTTGTTTCTTTGTTAAATGACACACAGCCATGATGGATAGAAATGGACTACTTAATTTGAACTAGCTTTAATAAAAGTACATATAATTTGACGGTATTATCATTTTTATAAATTTCTCCTCTTTAAATATTTTTATTTCTTCATTTTTGTGGTATTCACAAATGACTCCATGTTTTATTTGTTTCTTTGTTAAATGACACACAGCCATGATGGATAGAAATGGACTACTTAATTTGAACTAGCTTTAATAAAAGTACATATAATTTGACGGTATTATCATTTTTATAAATTTCTCCTCTTTAAATATTTTTATTTCTTCATTTTTGTGGTATTCACAAATGACTCCATGTTTTATTTGTTTCTTTGTTAAATGACACACAGCCATGATGGATAGAAATGGACTACTTAATTTGAACTAGCTTTAATAAAAGTACATATAATTTGACGGTATTATCATTTTTATAAATTTCTCCTCTTTAAATATTTTTATTTCTTCATTTTTGTGGTATTCACAAATGACTCCATGTTTTATTTGTTTCTTTGTTAAATGACACACAGTCATAATGTATAAGAATGGACTACTTTATTTTAACTATCTCTAAAATAAAATCATTTCAAAAGGAAAAATATATAAAAATGATAACAGCGTAAAATTATTTATGTACACATAATTTTACAGTATTATCATTTTTATTAATATCTCCTTATTAAATGTTTTTATTTCTTTATTTTTGTGGTATCCACAACCTACACTATGTTTTATTTGTTTCTTTGTTAAATGACACACAACCATAATGGATAAGAAGAAAACATTATAGATCTAAAACTGTCAGTTACTCCAAAAACTATTGAATTATGATTGGTTCAATCACTACTTGGATTCCAATCATTCTTTCCGCTCTAATTTGACGTCACGATGACGTTGACGAATGATATAGGCACGTTCTTTTCGCTTATTAGTATAGCACTTTAGATCTGTGATTGATAGCTAATTAGGTCTAATATACTAAAATTACAAATTCATGGAAATCCCATCACATTATGCTAGTTGCTAAGCAAGTTTTATTTTCTTGTAATGATTACTATTGTAGATTTACTCATTATAATTACAATCTAGTTGTGGGCTAATGGGTAATTTGTTTTTAACTTAATTTGTTAAGTAGAGTATAAGAATGTGTCCATTAACTGGTATTAAATCTCTTCCCGCAGAAAACGGGCGTCTGGGTGGTAGCTTAGCTACCGCGCTACGTATGGTGAGCGGCTGAGTTCTGGAGGCCTAACACCCTCCCTCCTCCCTCTCTCCTCCCCTCCTCCCCACCCCCTCCCATTCTCACTCCCATAAAGATACTTTCCTTAAAGTTCGGCAACGCTACGTCTATGGGCGACGTTTATTGCTTTCCATCAGGTTACACGCCTGCTCGTTTGCCTTCTTATCCCATAAAAAAAAGTCTCTATTAAGGGGAAGACACTAAGTTCTTACACACATACATATAATATGTATGTCATATTATATTTTATTTTATTTTATTTTTACAATTTTAGGAAAGTTAACAGCTAGGTATATAAAAATATGTAAATATTTAGATTGATTATAAGGCCAATTAATAACTTCCACAGATATTTATAAAAGAACATAATATGCGTATCAATAAACCAAACAGTACAGCAAACAGGTTAATAAACAAAAGCATCAGTGAACACTACACAGAATAAAAAATGATAGATAAGATACAATACATATACAAACGTTTTTAACACATAAGTTAACTTCTAGTGCCTAACCCGCTAACTTTCTATAAAATAACTGTTACTTAGCAATCGCTTCAGCTTACTAGTGCTAGTAGTAAATAGATCTATTTCACAGTTCATTCTTATCACCTCGTTAAAGGAGCAGGATGCTCTGATTAAGAAAGAGTTTTGCCTGTAATTTGTTTTAACAGTTGGTACAAAGAGGATGTTTGGCTTTCTCAGTGCAACTTTGCTTGTATGCAGGCCTATTTGCCCAAGAAGTTCAGGGCTGTCGACAGTACTATTTGCAATTTTAAAAAGGTATGTTAAATCCGCTAATTCTCTACGTTTATATAAAGGCAGAAAATGAAATTTACGACATCTGGTGTCATAGTCAGGTAAGTAAGTATGAGCTCGATATTGTAAATAACGTAAAAACCTCTTCTGTATGCCTTCGATTCTCGTAGAGTACACATCATAGCAGGGGTTCCAAACTTGACTTGCATATTCTAGGTGGCTACGAACATACGCACAAAATAATATCTTGAATGTTTTAATAGTTTTGAACTCCGATGACATTCTCAAAATGAACCCAAGCGAACGAGATGCCTTTTTTACTATTCTATCTATATGTCGGTCAAATAATAATTTACTATCAAATGTTACACCCAAGTCTATGATATCTTCTACCCTAGTTATAAGAGTGTTATGTAACATATAATTATAAACAAATTTATTCGGTTTTCTTGTAAAACTACAAATGTAACATTTAGAAACGTTTAGGTCTAATTTGTTTACTATACAGTATTCTTCAAACCTTAATAGATCATTTTGTAAACTCAGAGCATCGGTGACATTATTGACCTTTCGAAGGATTTTCATGTCGTCAGCATAAAGAATTATTTTAGAATTTATAAAGCAGGAACCAATGTCATTAATAAATAGTGTAAAAAGGGCCTAAAAGCGATTCCTGGGGAACACCAGAAGGGATATGAAATAATTTAGAAGAATATCCACCAAGGACAACAGTTTGACAACGATTTTATATGTATAGTATAGTCATCCCTTGCGGCTCGTGGGATTCACTAAGACGAATTTAATATACCTAATTTGTCAAAAATGACGGCGACGTGGTTCGCCACGCGTCACGTCCTGATTCTCACGAGGGCGAAAAGCTACCAATGACGAGCCGTTTCGCTGCGATGAATGGCAGCTGATGGAGCTCTGTGGTCTCTGTCAACCCCTGCGGGGGATAGGCGTGAATATATAAAAAAAATTAAATAAAAAAAGTATAGTCATACTATATGCATGTATGTAAGAACACAAGAACATAGCGTCCTCCCCTTAATAGGCACTTTCGTTTTGGGATTCTTTACGCTAGTAAAGTATTCAATTATAATACGTCACCAGCGAGTTGTGCGACGCGGAGTACGAGAACCTCCCGCTCCCACGAGAACTCCTACTGTCGCCGCCTAGCCTCCGCGAGGGGGGAGGGCCCGCGACGAACCCAAGGTAGGAAAAGGGTTAAGCCACATCTAGGGCAAGTCGCGCGAAGTCGGCAGGATTCTACTGGGGTTCATCCCCGAGACTCGTTGGGTCGTTGTCTCCGTTTCGTTCGTTCGTTTTGTTCGTTTCCTTCGTTTCGTTGCCCCAAAAGCCGCTGTAAACAGCGGCACTAAAGACTCCCCACTACTCGAGCTTAAACTTGCTTGCGTTGAGTTTAAGCTCGAGTAGTGGGGTTCATCCCCGGGACTCGCTCCTACATCCCTGTGTGGGGGTGTAGATGTCCCCCGAATGAATGAATGACGCGAAGTTACATGCACCTAAATGACGACGCTAGACACCTACCTATATAATTTCATAGTATTATCGTTTTTATAAATTCCACCACATACTCTACATGACTATTGAATATTCCATGATAATTGGCCGTACACGGATATAGTGTATAACACGGCCGTGTTTAGTGACATGTTGATACATTAACACTGTTCCGCTAAGTGCTAGTGAATTGTTGATGCAGTTGACGCGTGATCGATCATCCATAACCCGTGTTTTGTTCATCTGGAGTTAATTGTTTTAGCTCACTCTATATATATATATATAGATATATATATTAGGGCGTTTAAAAAAATATTTCTGGGAACCAGGCTCAAAATTTCGTTTAGATGCCAAAATAGGTAAAATAGGCATAAATAACTTTTGACTGAGTTGATTCTTCGAAAAATGGTATTAGAACGTTTTTGTACAGCTTTAAGTTCTCTACAAAAATATTTGATTGAAATTGCAGTGCAATTTATGGTACATAAGTTACAAAAATCAGAAAAAAAAATTCCTTTTCTTGTGTTATGGGAAATCGAAAAGTGCGATGCGGACAACCTTAATATTAATGGCTCATATTTTCAAAGGACTATTTTAGCATTTAAACAGAGCAGCAACCAAAAATGCAAAGAATAATATTACACATGAAATAACTGCTTGTTTTTACGGCGTACCTCGCTCACTACCTCGTTACTTGTAAAGTGCTCGTTTTAGTGAAACAATGAAAACTTTCATTTAAGTACCGAGCGAGCTATCCGTATCTTGGCACACTTAATACTTGAGCTGGAATAAAAAGATTACTAAAAACCAAGAATTTCGCTTTAATTTCAGCACAATGGCTTCTAGCATTCCATTAGAATCACTTCTGCCTTAATATTATATAAGTATAATATTAAGGCAGAAGTTAAGTTTAAGAACTTAATGTTATAATGACAATACAAAATGGTAGTGGTCTACCACTATCTAGTACCTCTAGGTAGAGCCGCGCTGCAGACGAATACTTTGTCAAGAGTGGCATAATATTTGTCTGTAGCATTTGGCCTACTTCGCCCGGGGAAGTACCACACTCCCCCAGAAAACTGGTGTCTGAGTGGTAACTTAGCTACTGGGCTTCGTCCGGTGACCGGCCTAGCTCCGATGCATCCGATGATCTATCTCCAACGCACTTTCTGAATAGTATTGTGTATTTCAGCTTGTATGCACAAAATTGAGAAGGGGAACAAAGACAATATATAGAGAATAAACAATAGCTAAAAATAGATTTGTTTCAACATAGCAACAATATTTTTTTAATAAACAAATGAAATTACTGCAAAATACTTTTTAAAATACAGCTGTATACTCAAATTACATATTTTGATGTGAATATAAGATTTTTAATGTGGTAGAGCCACGCTGCAGACGAATACTTTATCAAGAATGGCATATTATTTTTCAGAAGCATGAATGGGCCGGCTCGCACGGGGAAGTACCACACTCCCGCAGAAATTCGGCATCTGAGTGGTAGCTTAGCTACTGCGCTTCGTACGGACGTACGTACGTAATACGTAAAGACAATATACAATATACAATAATAGCTAAAAATAGATTTGCTGCAGCACAGCAACAATATTTTTTTTAACAAACAAATGAAATTACTGCAAAATAATTCTTAAAATACAACTGTATACTCAAATTACATATTCATATGAATTTTAGATAATTCTAAATCATTTATTTTACACAATTCACAATTATTATAATTATTTCATATAAACCAATATTATCCTTACATAATCTGCCAACAGATGGCGCTAAAATACATATAAAATTAGTTTTATCAATTTCATAAAATAATTAAATAATGATATTAATTCTAATACGTAGGTGTACATACATACATATCATAACGCCTGTTTTCCGAAGGGGTAGGCAAAGACCACAGACTGTATCTACTACGATCGGCACACTTTCTTTGCTTTGCATCCACACTCATCACTCTCGTTATTCAAGCTCATCGGTTAGGGGTATTTTTGGCCTGGCCGTTCTTAAGAACTTCAGCAATTTGGTCAAGGTATGTTCTGCTTGATTTCTCTCTACCGACCTTTCCATCCACATCCGCAACGTAAATTTTTTTACCATCCATCGTCTTTCATCCATCCTCTCTACGTACGTATAATGTTATTTTGTTTATAATTTAAATTAAAATTTTATTATGTTATATACATCTTTTAATTAAACTAAAATTGTTAATAAGTGGAGTTCGAATACCCCCCCCCCCCCAACGAAGTTAGTTTCTGGCTACGGCCTTACCTAGACCTCATACCTTCATCCTGCTCGTATGAAGTTGCGACAGTATGGGTGTGAAAAGTGGAAAGAAGAAGGACCTCCTCTACAGTTCATGATTTTTTTTTTTTTTGTAAATTATTTTACAACGTTACTTTTACTATAATACATTTCGCGATGAAAGTTAAATATTGAAGTAGTGAATATAATAATTTTAATATAAATAACTATTATTAAACCCAGCTCTAACTTAACGGTAAGTTGTAGGAGTGGAGGAACACTGTAAAAGTAACTTTCTGTTTTAGTTCACGAGTCACCTCGGGCTCTCCGTCTGGGTAGAATCCGATTCCAACGAGATGCTTAGAGGTGTTCAACTGTTTGTCTACATTGTAACTTTGTTCATTAGGTACAGTTGCAATATGAAACATTGGATATACAAAGTATATCAAAGCGAAAATGTATTACAATAAACTGCACAGTGAAAGCTTACATCCAGGACAAATAAAAAAAAAACAAAAAAATTTGAAAAACTTGTATCTATGATCACTCAAAGATTCAACGCTGTACATATTTTCGAATGGTTGTAGAGCTGTGAGACTCAGACCATTCGACACAATATATTTTCTGATACGAATATAAAAAAAATATATTAATTTAAAGTTGTCAAAATACTTTTTATATAGATAGAAAGGCAAACGAGCAGGCGTGTCACCTGATTTAAAGCAATTAATGCCACCTATAGACATCCGCAATGACAATGAGCTGGTCTCGTTTGTCGGAGATCCGACAATCGTTGGAGCAGACGAGTGCTGGAGTGGAGACCGTGTCTTGGCGAAAGTAGTGTGGCTAGATGGTGCGACGATCTACACAGGGCGGCTGGCAGAAGCTGGATGTATGAAGACGAAGTTAGTAGAAGGGCTAGGTGGCGCTTCGTGGGAGGCCTATGTCCAGCAGTGGACTGCCGCAGGCTGTTGATAGATAGACATCCGCAGAAGACATTGTAGAGCGTTGCGTTTTTAGTTTCAATACTAAACTGTCCACTATGTGGTTACAGAAAGACGGGACGGGAGTAAAGAATGAAGGAAGAGGAATTGAACTTTCAGATTTCAGCAGTTCCGTGAAGCGTGAGCGAAAGAGTAATTCACAAATGCCAGCACTTGAAGCCCATATTCTGCAAAATGTTTTCTAAACACAAGCAGTATAATGACGTTGAGAATGATAACATAGAAACTTCATATCCTGTGTTGTTATTTAAATAAAACGAGAGGTGATTTCGTAGTTAGAAACACTCGTGCAAGTCCTTAGCGATAGTCGAAAACAAGGAAATCCCATTTAATTTCTATGCAGTATCCTCTCACCTCTTATGCAGTTCCAAGGCGTTACATTTATACATAGGTTCCAGAATGCTTGTGTAAAATTAACAAATATTTAACTGCACTGTGTTACTTTAAAAACGTTAGAATATACAAAATATTCATTAGAATTAAACCCAATGAGGTCCTAAATGGCTATGTGGCGATTTTTTATGGGATAGGAAGGCAAACGAGCAGACGTGTCACCTGATGGAAAGCAATCAACGCCGCCTATAGACATCCGTCGTGCCATGTGCAGTGAAGAAGCGTTGCCGGACATATACACTATTTTTTTTTAAATATGTAAATTGCAAAACTTTTAAAACGTTCTTTGCAATCCAACTGTCATAAAAGTACAATGCTTTGTCCTTCCTAAATGATTTATATTAAAGTACCAATGCCTACTTGTATGTCTTGCATACTCATGCATCCTACAATTTTTTATAAAAGCATTGCAAATTTTATAATTCGCCCCATATATTTATCAATTTATTTATTATAAGTTCATATAATTAGTGTAATTCTGATGGTAAATCTGATCGTTTTATTACCACATATAATTTCAAGTATTAAAATATGAACATAAATTAGCTTCCAAAACTTTGACACTGGCAAAAAGTTATCAGCTGACGCCATAAAAAAAAGTACAATGCTGGATATCGGCCTAGCTTTGTCAGTGGATAGGGGATTGATTGATATTTTTTTTTTTATATATATATTCACGCCTATCCCCCGCAGGGGTTGGCAGAGACCACAGAGCTCCATCCACTACCATTCATCGCAGCGAAACGGCCCTCCATTAGTCGCTTCTCGCCCTCATGGGACTCAGGACGTGACGGATGGCGAACCACGTCGCCGTCATTTTTAACAAATTAGGTATATTAAACTCGTCTTAGTGAATCCCACGAGCCGCAAGGGAGGATGGAGCTCAGCCCCAGCAGAGCCGTGCATGCTGAGGTAAGGCACCACAGTACCCGGGGGACCCGACCCCGGGACCGTCGGCACGCTTGCGACTAAGCTCGCCCCTAGCCACAAATCCATTGGTACGGCAGACCGTGGATTGGCGGAAAGGAAGGGAAAGGATAGAGAAGAAAGGAAAGGGCAGAACGATAGAGAAGAAGAAAGGAAATGCGGATTGGGTGGGGGGGTTACCAGGCTCGAAATAAATATTTATAGATCCATACATATATTTATTCCGAAATTATGGCTGTCTATATTTTAGGAAAATTTCATAATGTATAGATTGTCAAGTGCGACTGTAGGATACGGTCGATATTAGATATCATTGAATAGGTGCACACTTGAATTTGAAAATAGAATAATCTTGAATACATTTCAGGTTCCCGCCTTGGCTGTTTGCCAAAAACCCTCCACTATCCACGGGGACAGCAAATAAAAACAAGCGAAATGAAGGAAATTCGCCCACGCATAAATGAATATATAGTAGACTTTGTATCAAATTAATATTTACCAAACTATTGTTACTACTAAATATATAATAAATACTACTAAATATATAATAATAGCCTTTCTAATTAGCTAACTAAAGTGGCAATGGGTTGGTCACGTTCGTCGGAGACCCGACAATTGTTGGAGCAGACGAGTGCTGGAGTGAAGACCGCGTCTCGGTAAACGTAGTGTGGGACGCCCCCCGGCTAGATGATGCGACGATCTACGCAGGGTGGCTGGCAGAAACTGGATGCGTGTAGCTTAAGATCGGGCTAGGTGGCGCTCCATGGGGGAGGCCTATGTCCAGCAGTGGACTGCCGCAGGCTGTTGATGATGATGATGATACTATTGTTACCATGTAGTAATAATTAAGTTAATAAAAATTAAGTTAATATAGTAAGTTAATATATTAAGAATTACTCATAGATGAGGAAGTGAAACGAGCTAAAATAATTACGTCTCTAAGTAAGGAACGTCTGAAATATAGGTCCCCATCAATATCCTCAAGCCCATAGAGAATATGGAACACGTTTTATTAATACTTAAAAGCATATATAGTTTAATAAATTTTATCAAGTGATGACTTCTTTTTTATCAAAGAGCATGCAAACTCACTGAACCGCACAACTCGCCGTAAAGAAAAGTTTCATCCCCACCATCTGGATAAGTGGTGATCTACTACGATGCGCTTCTTGCGAAACTTCTTTCAACCCACCACCACTCTATGGAACCAGCTACCTTCTCGGTCTGTCCGAACTTCTCGGTCGGTTCGAACCGCTACGACAATGACACCTTCAAAAAACAAGCCTACACATACCTAAAAGGCCGGCAACGCTTCCGTGACTCCTGCGGTGTCGCGGTTGTCTGTGGATGCCTGGCCTGCCTGAATCTGGCCACATTCCAAGTCGCTTCTCCGAATTAACTGTCAAGAAATACTGTGTAGTTACACAAAGAAATCTTATACTTGCTTGTCTAAACTTGTGTCCTGGTGGCAGTGGAGACCGCAGGTGCGCGGTTATCGGAAATCAGAGCTTTTGTCAACGAGGTAGGCCGTCGCCAGCGAAATAAAAAAATAGACCCTAGTTCCGGATCGTTCCTGATCCAAAAGATTTCCATCGCCATCCAATGTGACAATACCTACAGAAAGTGTGATGGGAACCTTAGAACACGGGGCTGATCCCAGATAAAGTCAGATTTTTCCAAAGTCAGTTCTCGAAAACAGTCATGCAATATTATACTGGGATCGATCCCCTTTCAAACATCGACATATTGTTGCCAGTAAGCCTGATAGTGGATCGAATTACACGCGAGGCAATGATAGTTCATATTAATGTTCCGCATGACAAGAATCTCATCACAGCTGAAAAAGGTAAACAAATACATATATTATATACCTCTCGCATGAGATTTTCGCTTTATGATACGTTATTGTAGTGGTAGAACTAAGGGCAAAAGACAAGTTGGTCAAAAAAGAAAGTCTTGGCTACATAAAATCAGGAAGTGGACCGGGATATCAAGTACTCCAGAACTGCTGCACTTCGCGAAGGAGGAGGAGAGTTGTGCCGAATTGGCTGCCAAGCTTTTCAAGTCGGAGAGGCACTCTAAAAAATACCCATAATTATTTATAGCCTTGTGATACATATAGGCCATGCGATGAAAGTAAATATACTAATAAAACAATACAGATGATGTTAGAGCATTAGACTGTATTAAGTAAATAACTGGACTGGTTCCCAAGTTGATTGATAGCGCATAAGTTAGCTGGAGTGGAGCCAACTATCTCTTTCGGACGAGCCCGTGATAAAGTACTTTGGATTTTAGTATTAAAACAAAAAATTATTGGTAGCTTGCCGTGAACAGGATTATTTATTATTAAACTGCACACTGTATTCAGATGGAAAGCATGTTTGTTTGCTTGCTCGGCTATAGAAAAGATTTGTTTCATTTAGGAGAGATAAACTAGCATTAATATAAAAAAAAATCTATTCTATCTATTTATCTACACTTTTCGCCAGTGACAATATTTATTCCCAAATTTATATCCAGCTAAATATCCTGAGATAAGAGATTTTTTTCTCCAATATAAAAGTAAAATTTGTTAATTAAATTAAATTAATGAATTATTAATGGAGTCAGGCATTACTTTGCGGAAATCCATCACTATATGGACAGTCAAAAGTTTTACTTAGCTAAGATCCGCGACAAGCAAACACACATTATTAATTTTCTGTTATTGTTTTGCTTGTCGCGGATCTTAGCTAAGTAAAACTTTTGACTGTCCATAAATTAATGAATTAATATTTGAAAAAACTGTATTGTTTAATATTAAGTGTCATCTACTACAAGTTTAAACATTTTTTTTTCAATGAGTGGACGATTATTTAAAGAAAAAAAATTATTTAAATAAATGTATACAATATAATCCAAAATCGGTTAATTTGAAGTAAAATTTCGCAGCAAAGAATAGCCGCGTGACCTATAATCTATAAAATTAATTTATATTAAATAAATCGTGAAAATCTCTTTGGTTCTTTAAGCTTAATACTTAATTTACAAGAATTACATTGTCTAGACGCTGGTATTTGTAGATTACCTCACTAACCTGCGCTAATGAAGACAAGATAAAACATATAACAGCGACTTAGAACCATTAAATAAATAAGGATTAATTACTTAGTATCTCAAATTTTTTTATCATTATAGACTTAACTGTAGTTTGAACTTCAAATTTCTAAAGAAAGCCATTGTAAAATTAGACACGATGAAAAATAAAAATGCTAATCCGTGGCTCTAAGCTGTTTAGTCTAAACTTTTTTAAAACCATTTATATTTATTCATTTTCTGCCCTGTCTGTCTGTGTGTTTTTAACTTTTAAAGCAACGAGTGCCGCTCATGGACATTCCTTATACCAAGAATGTAAATGCATTGCCTACCTTAGGGTTAGGATGTGAATAGTGGAACAGGAAAGCATTTAATGGATGAGGAAGAAGAACTGACAGGTAAGGAAAGACTGGTATACAATGAAAATTATACTTCCATACTGGTAATGCAGTAAAGTGCTAGAAAGTGTCAATATATCGTCACGCCTATCTCCTATACGGTTAGGCAGAGACCATAGACCTCCATCCGCTACGATCCCGACACACATTCCTTGCTTCTTTCACACTCACTCATCTTATTTATCCTTCCTCTCACATTCATCGTAGCGAACCGGCTTCTCGTTGGCCCCTTCTCGCCCTCTTAGGAATCAGGACGTGACGGGTGGCGAACCACGTCGCCGTCGTTTAACAAATTAGGTATATTATGATTCGTCATAGTGAATCCAACGAGCCGCAAGGGAGAATGGAAGTCAGCCACAGCAGAGCCCTGCGTGCTGAGGCAAGGCACAATAGTACCCGGGGGAGCCCGATCCCGGGACGGTCGGTACGCTTGCGACTAAGCTCGCCCCTCGCCACTCATCCTTTGCCACGGCACACCGTGGATTGGCGACATTTTTTTAACAAAGCTAATACTTTGTTAATAAAAGGATAATACTTCATAATTCTCATTATTCC
The DNA here is from genome assembly GCA_031353405.1 of Baronia brevicornis. Taxonomy (NCBI): domain Eukaryota; kingdom Metazoa; phylum Arthropoda; class Insecta; order Lepidoptera; family Papilionidae; genus Baronia; species Baronia brevicornis. The sequence continues at coordinate 755,980 of JASFAT010001968.1, read as the reverse complement.
CATTTCTCGCCACTGACCTCTAATACAGCGGTTCTCAACCTTCTTTACACTCCGACGCACTAACATACTCCTTACAAATTTTCGACACCCGAGCATACCTACATGAAAAACTTTTGGTAGTTGAAGTAAAGAAAGAATCTGGAAGATTGATCTGAAAGAATCTGAATCCGAAAGATCCTGGGCCCAACCAAAAGTGATGATGGCAGTTGGCGATATCGAAAAAATGCCGAAATCGAGCATCTGGTGGCCCAACCTAATGTAATAGGAGTGACTAAGGCTCACCGACTTCGTTGGCTGGGTCACGGGAAGAGGATGGGGAGGATCGCGCAGTCAAGAGAGCGTATGTGGGTCGCCCAAATGGACGACGTCCTGTGGGACGCCCCAGGTACCGCTGGAGAGACATGATTGAAGATGACTTGCGCAACCTTCAAGTCTGTAACTGGCAGGAGGTGGCGCAGGACAGGGTAAAGTGGCGTAAGATCTGTTCGGAGGTCAAGATCCATTTTCGGTCGCTGCGCCAACAAAGTTAGTTTTTAGTTAGTTAGTTGAAGTAAAGGGAGGTATAGTTATATTTATGAAATTATATATCATTAATCTATAGGAAGTTACGTTGTTCACCTGTTTAGGCATCCTAGATATGAATTCCTGAAACTCATAATGATGGGAAAAGTTTCCGGAAAAAAGAAAGTTGGTCGCAAAAAAGTCGTGGTTGAGGAACATCCGAGAGTGGACCGGTATAGCGAGTGCTGCCTAACTTTTAGCCTCGCTAGAGACAAAAAAATATTCGAAGCTGACTGTCTACCTTCGCTAGTTGGAGAGACACCCTAATAATCTACAATATTAAACGTATTTTTATTGCACACCCTAAGAAGAGTCTATTAAACGTGGACAGTCAAAAGTTTGACTTAGCTAAGATCCATGACAAGCAAAATAATAACACAATTTATTCACAATAATTTCTGTTATCGTTTTGCTTGTCGCGGATCTTAGCTAAGTAAAACTTTTGACGGTCCACATAGTGATGGATTTCCGCAAAGTAACGCCTGACTCCATTAACAATCTATTAAACGTATTACTATTGCGTAATAACATAAATAACACACAAAGTAAAAGAAACAAATCCAAATATCGTATTTGTTAACGTCGCGATATACTCGACAGGGGTATAATACGACGCGAAATAGCGACCCCGCAATGTTTCGCGACACGGTGGTTGAGAACCACTGGTCTTGTATTAATGTTATAAGTCGCCAGCACGTGTTGGACCGATAAACGTCTAGCGGCGTACGATGATTATATTCCGAATGGTTGCATCGTTAGAGATGGCGTGTTCCACATCGACTCGAATACACAATGGGGCGCGTTGAGCAGGCGTTCGCATGTGTGAACAGTCAGTGAGTCAGTGTGTGTGAACTGAAATGGGGGAAACACTGAATTAATCTTCGGTTGTTTTGATTTTTTTATTAATTAATAGAGATTACTATAAAATATGTGTGAGGCAATTGTACCTTATTGATTTTTCCTGAGCCCAGATCCCTATTACTTATACTTAATAATTTAATTAGCTTATAAATCTATAAATACACACATACATACATACATATCGTCACGCCTGTCTCCCGTAGAGGTAAGCAGAGACCACAGATATCTATCTGCTACGATCTCGACACATTTTCCATGCTTCCTCCACATACATTACTCTCCTCATGCAAGCCCGCCGGTGAAGGGTACTCTTGACCTGGCCTTTCTTAAAAACTCTATAAATAACATAAAATGATCATATTAGCCTCAAGTATAAACTTATAAATCTAACTATATTATTTACTTACACATCTACGGAAAAAAGGAAACATCTCATCCATCTCCGGAACTCAACCGCTCACCGGTCGAAGCGCTGTAGCTAAGCTACTACTCAGCCGGTTTTCTGCGGGACTGTGCTACTTCCCCGGGCGAGCCGGCCCATTCATGCTAAAGACAAATAATATGCCATTCCTGACAAAGTATTTGTTTGCAGCGTGGCTCTATCACTACATTTGCAACACCACAGACTTTACAAATACCTTGCCTACCTTTGAGATCCGAGTAGCCTTAGTGAGGAACCTGGCATTACGGATGTCTATGTGTATCAAGTGGATACCAAGTGTTCTTCCTGCACGCTCTTTTAATAGGCTGTCATAAAAAATAAAATGAAATAAAATTATAATGTGTTTTTTTTTTAAATTGAATAAGCAAACATTTGTAACGTCAGGTTTCAGGAAAAAGCTACCAAGTAATTCCTTACTGCGTAATAAGGCGGGGCGAGTTGGCATTACTCCAGCGAACTAAAACGCCCGGGCAATATACTCCGGTCTAGCTTAAATTCAGACAGTCTGTTATGTGTGCAATGTTCTCACATATTCGTATATTTAGCGAAGTGCAGGATTTTTCATATCGACGCAAAAAAGCGAAAGTGCAGTACGAACGGCAAAGTGAAAACTTACCACCGGAGCCAACATTTTTGGTAACAGAAACCTTCGAATGAATAGCTCATGTGTAGACTGCTAATTATCGACATGGAGGTGATGTTATCCATTGATAAGACTACATACATTTTCGTTAAAGGCCGTCAACGATTGTGCAATATCGAAGGACACGCTTGCTCGTTGATTTTTTCAATATCCGTAAAACTTTATGGAGTCACGAAGGCAAATTTCGATTTCTTTCTCTTCTCGGAGGAGGATTCAACGGAATGTTGAGGAAGAAGCAATCTTCTTCCTCAACATTCCGTTGAATCCTCCTCCCATAAGTCACATCCTTTCCACAACTTAACACGTATGCTGTGCCCTTTATACATCAAATGTTTATATTCGTCGTTGGTTCTTTACCATCAGGTGATTAGAATTACTTGTTATAAATGGAGTCAGGCGTTACTTTGCGGAAATCCATCACTATATGGACAGTCAAAAGTCTTACCTTTTCGGTTGTCTTTCATAGAGTCTACTATACCTGAAGATGCCTCGTGTTGGGACGAAACACGTGTCGTTTACAAGATGGAAAAGTGATAATGTGTGTTTGGTGTTGTGTATAGTGGTTGGTGGGTGGAGAATCGATCGCCGATTTTCGGTAAGTTTTTGGTTTAAGTTCCAAATAAATCCACTTAACCCAACGGAAAAACACACATTATTAATTTTCTGTTATTGTTTTGCTTGTCGCGGATCTTAGCTAAGTAAAACTTTTGACTGTCCATATAGAATTACTTGTTTATCTATCAATTCCGTAGAAAGATAAAAATAAGCGTTCAACGCTTTTGTGATTCAAACACTAATACGGTGTAAACCAGCCTTTAGACAAATCTGTATGTTTTGTGCTTGTATTCTTCATGTATAAGTAAATCATGATGTGAATCATGATCTATAACAACATCCTGTGTAGTCATTAAGCGTCACTTAGCCTGGTCTTCGGTTTAACATATTCAAGTCACTCAATCTGGTCTTGGAGTATTTCATATAACGTTTCTGCAACTAAGGCAATTCCACTCCAAAAACTCTCGGTGTGAAGGATTAGAGGGAGAGAGCGGACTTGATAGAGGGATGCTCTGGATTAGGTCAATTCCTATTATAACTCCATCACTGACACGGTGTAAACCAGCCTCTAGACAAATCAGTTCTCCAAACCGCTCTGATCTGAACAAACAAGACTAAATTCCAATTCCTCTATCGATGTACGGCCCCGGTCTACCGCACTGTTTGACCGGGTCACAGTCGCCGAATGAGGGGCAACCGCACATCTTGTTCTATGTACGTCATTTGCAGTCTGTATTTACAGTGAGGAGATTCTTTTCTTATTTACAAATTAGCTGTGGAACGTTTTTTTTTCTAAAAGCTTATTCGCTGAAAACACTATAGAATTGAATGTACAATACATTTGTACTGCGGATGTGTGAAATTTTATGAGCGGAGGTGATCACTAATTATTAGAGGACCCGCATAGTGATTTCCTCTTATGCGTACATACCAACGAAATGAAGATGCTGAGATGGACGGGTGATGTGACTAGGCTTGACAAAATTCGTTACGAATATATAAGAGGAAGCTTTAAAGTCGCACCAACAACTGATAAAATCGTTGAAAACCGCCTTCGTTGGTATGGTCGTATCAAAAGACGTGAAGACAACAACGTGGTAGGAATTGCGTTGAACCTACCGGAGAAGAAAAGAGGTAGAGGCCGCCCGCCATCGACCTGGTGATCAAATGTAAAAAGAGACCTCAGGAAAGCCCAATTGCATGAAAAGACTACCTAATAAAGATTAGTTTGGCACAAAAAAGTGTGGAAACCCCAAATAATGGGACCAGGGAAGGAAGAAGAAAAAGATATAAAACAGACAAAGAAGATATATAATAGACGTGTAAGTGGAGGGGAGCGTAGCCTGAATCGAGACGAAGTCTCAGCTTACGATTTCACTCCTATACCCCGCGATAAGTTGTTTCACATCAAAATGTTATTGTAAACGCTTTCCTATGATACCGTAAGTCAAAGTTATATACACGAATATCGCAAAGTCTATTTGCTTTGGATCGGGACCACGTCGAGAAATTATGCAGTCCAGTAACTTGCGCATATCAGCTAACGTACCGGTTTATTAGCTGAGATAACATTCGGAGCCCCCTTGTGACTGATGTTGCTTCATCCCATATAAAGCGTCGGCCACAACGGGAACAATTTTGTTTACCTTCGTACAAACCGGACGAGGTTTGGGAGCTAGGCGAAGCTAGTCAGACTCGTCGAAGTGAACGTGAATTCACGTCGTAAATCTCCGCGTATTTTTTATTAAAAGCCCATATATGTCCCACTGCTTAGAACGGGCCTCTCCATTTCTAGAGGAACGGACGTTAACCCACCACCTTGTCTAATGCAGATTGGCGAGGTTACCAGACTCGGAATAAATATTTGTAATACATACATATATTTATTCCGATGCGGGGATCGAACCCGCGACCATTGACTCCGTGGGCGGAGGGCTCCACCACTGACCTAATTAGTTGTCGTATTAGAATTAACATAATAATTTAATTATTTTATGCAATAGACAAATCTAATTTTATATGTACTATAACGCCATCTAATGGCGGATTAAGTAAGAATAATGTTGGTTTATATAAAATAATTATAATAGTTGTTATTTGTATAAAATAAATTATTTATAATTATCTAAAATTAAAAAATAAAATTAAAATAAATATATACTTTGAATATTAAATTGTATTTAAATAATTGCTTTGGAGTTATTTCATTTGTTTATTAGGGAAATTATTGTTGCCATGTTGAAGAAAATCTATTTAATTATTATATTTTTTGTCCGAGTCGTCATTGATATGTACTGTCTTTGTTCGCCTTCTCGAGTTTTTGTGTCTAAAAGCCGAAATTCAATCAGGGCGAGATTGTCTCCAATTCCAACCGTTGCGCTGAAATACACTACAGCTGCGTACGTATGGCAGAAAATACCAACACCACACAACAACAGATAAATTGGCAAGCTCGGAGTCTCTCTTTAAGCCCATGTGAGAAGCAGCACTTCGCTTCGCTAGCCAATTTTAGTTGGTGGTGTGAACCTAATTATGAAAGATGCGGTAGCTATAGGAGCGAAGCTAAACAAACTTAGCTTCATTTCGAATCCTTCCCGGTGTAGCTTGCGCCTAATGAACGCGTGAATGAATACACGGACGCTGTTATGTGATATGATAATTATATACAATTTCAAATTCGAATTCTTTATTTCTTCGAGATAAAAAATTTCTTTTCATTTTTCAGACGTCACTTTCCGTTGTATGTATTATATAATATATAATATCTCAATATCTATTTATAAGTCAAATGTTATGAAAGCGTATAAGTATACGTTAATAAGTTTGTGAAACTTGAACAATGATACAAAAAATATAATAAAATCTTGGAAGCATTCGTCATGTTATTCTTCTTCTTCTAAAATTGCCTCTCCAACTTGCGAATGTTGGCAGCCAATTCAGCACAACTCTCCTCCTCCTTTCCGAGGTGCAGCAGTTCTGGAGCACTCGCTATCCCGGCCCACTCCTTTATATTACGTAACCAAGACTTTCGTTTTCGACCAAATTGTCTTTTGCCCGCTACTTTTCAGTAGCAGTAACTTGTATCTGTCATGTCTCATGATATGACCCAGGTAAGCAACTTTTATACCTTTGACGGTCTGCAAAAGTTCACGTTTTTGCTCGCAATTGGCCACCCTTTGAGTCCAGCTAATAGCGAGCATCCGTCTATATGCCAACATTTCGAACACTTCTATACGTTTTCTGAGATCTTCTTTAAGAGTCCAAGCCTCACAATGACTATATACTATATATTGACATCAAATAGACACTTTTTCACCCGATTTAAACGCACGATCCGGACGACGAAACAGCGTCATTCGGATCCACCCACGACACCACAACACTTACACACACCCTGACTCTAGCCGAGCACGTAAAGTAGGGGATCACTTATACACCGGCCGCTTACACGAGATTCTCTTACGTACCCGGTCGCTTCTCACCTCCTAGACCTCAGGGCCTAGGAGTTTAATAGAGACTATAGTTACTTCAATCCAATGCTCCCCTACACGTTTAACGCAGCGTCATTTTTTTAAATTATTTTTTATGGGATAGGAAGGAAAATGAGCAAGCATGTCACCTGATGGACAGCAATCAACGACACCCATAGACATCTACAGCGTCATAGGCAGTGCAGAAGCGTTGCCGATCTTTAAGAAAAGTGTCACTATAGGAGAGGGAGGGGGAGGATGAGTGGTAGGAGGATGATGTTGAGCCTCCGGAATTCAGGCCGCTCACCGTACGAAGCGCGGTAGCTAAGCTACCACTCAGACGCCGGATTTCTGCGGGAGTGTGGTACTTCCCCGGGCGAGCGAGTCCATTTATGCTACAGACCAATAATTTGCCATTCTTGACTAAATAATCGTCTGCAGCGTGGCTCTACCACTAATAAAAAATAATGTCATGACGAAATTAAAATCGGCACACACACATGTGTAGTCTACCTCCGACACGGCGTCGGATTGAGGGGGGATTACCAGACTCGAAATAAATATTTTTAAAGTTATACATATATTGATTCCGATGCGGGGATCGAACCCGTGACCATTGACTTCGCAGGCGGAGGGCCCCACCACTGAACCAATCGGTCGTCTTTAAAAATAAATTATGTATTGGAGAAAAAATGTATACATGTTTATACCGAAACATTTTTAATAATTAAGGCTTTTCAAACTGACAATAGATGGCAGCATTATAAAGTTTTAACGTGGTATTATTTACTTTGTGCAATTGTAATTTAAAAAATGAATACAATGTTCAGTTACTGTTGTTCTAGTGTTTTTAAACAAGTCTAAACGTACTACGTTTAGACTAGTAAATAGTAAGTCTTTGATACGAGCTTTCCATGCAGTGTCAGAGTGTTATAAATATGTTTTGAGCAAAGCTGAAATCTTTCGACGTTATAAAAGGTATCGTTCGATATTTCTCTTCGCTGCGGTTGACACGAGACAAGTGACGTCACGAAATAACCAATATGGCATGTTCTATGAATCCGTACTGCATCGCTGTTTGGCTTTTGTTTGTTATATTACTGGTCAGGCAAACCTTTAGTTGACATTTCGATTTTACGACGGCGGGAAATTCAACTGAAAAAAATTTTCTATCACAACGACTTTTATATGTATACTGAAAAAATTAATTTATTCAGATATCCTAGATAGATAGATACAAGTAATCCTGTCACTTCAGGTTTCATAATAGCTCAAAAAACCTGGCGTGTTCTTTTTCATATTAACCACATTGAATTAACAAGTCGTCAAATTTTTTGAGGTTAAATGGTATGACATTGGATCCTTCAAAACCCAAAGGTCGGCAACGCTTTAGCATGAAGTGGTAGAGCTACGCCGCAGACGCATACTTTACATAAGAATAGTATATAATGGGCCGGCTCGCCCGGGGAAGAACCACACTCATGCTGAAAACCAGCGTCTGATAAGTAGCTTAGCTTTGTCCGGTGAGCGGTTGACTCCCGAAGGCCCTCTGATGGGAGGGGGTTCCCTTAATGACAGTTTCCTTAAAGGCCGGTAACGCTTCTGCACTGCGGATGTCTATGGGTGCGTTGATTGCTTTCCATCGGGTGACACGCCTGCTCGTTTGCTTTCCTATACCGTAAAAAATACTTATGGTGTTCTAAATGTCTGTGGGCGGTGTTCAATATTTTTATCAGGCGTCATATTTGTTCATCTATCTTCGTATCTCATAAAAAACTGTTTGACGTAGAATGATGGTACATACATATCTTTACTGATGAGGATGTGATGACACATCTAATTGACATTGATAGCTTCAAAAAAAAGTCCAGAACAAGTTGAAAAAAAATTCAAAACCAAGTTAAAAGAAAAAACTAAAAAGAAGTGCGTATCTCAAATGCTAAGAACGCAATGCCAAATGCCTGACGGGCATGGGAAAATGGCTCAGTGGCACGACCCTCCGCCCATGGAGTCAATAGTCGCGGGTTCGATTCCCGCATCGGAATAAATATATATATGGATTTATAAATATTTATTCCGAGTCTGGTATGAGTTGGGAGGGTCCCCAATCCACATTTCCTTTCCTGCTCTTTCCTTTCTTCTCTATCCTTTTCCTTCCTCTCCGCCAATCCACGGTCTGCCGTGCCAATGGATGCGTGGCTAGGGGCGAGTATAGTCGAAAGCGTGCCGACCGTCCCGGGATCGGGCTCCCCCGGGTACTATGGTGCCTTATCTCAGCATACAGGGCTCTGCTGGGTCTGACCTCCATCCTCCCTTGCGGGCTCGTGGGATTCACTAAGACGAATGTAATATATCTAATTTGTTGAAAAATGACGGCGACGTGGTTCGCCACCCGTCACGTCCTGATTCTCACGAGGGCGAAAAGCGTCTATGGAGAGCCGTTTCGCTGCAATGAATGGTAGCGGATGGATGTCTGTGGTCTCTGCCAACCTCTGCGGGGGATAGGCGTGAATATATAAAAAAAAATTAAAATGCAATGCCTATATATATTATGTTACAGATTTATATGAGTGATGTTGATTGGTTTTAACAGGCGACACTTTTGTTGGTCTTCCTATCTAATATAAAAACATAGTAATATTTATACACAAGTTCAAGAGGCTATATGAACATATGTATATGGTGAGGGTAAAGTGAAGACACGTGCGCAGGCATCGAACCGACTGCCATCGCTGGCCGCCAGCCAACTAGTACGTAACCATTTCAGTGATATTTCAATATCAATGATTTAACGACTCGTTTCTCATGGCAGAACAATTTAAATCTTATTTATCACCAATTCATCATGGTGTGTCAAAAATGTATCCAGTTTTATATTTTTGATATATTATGTTTGCAATATTAATACAAGAGATCCCGTACTTTATATTGTCAACTAACTTTTTCACGAGACAAATTCTGTCACGTCTCCAAGCCTTAAAAGCACTTATACTTTGACATGAATTTATTAAATATTATATTTACTTTATTAATAGTTTGCAGAAAAAGAAATAGAAAAAACTTTATTCATTGTCATGAATAAAGTTTTTTCTTCTCTATTAAAAGGTGTCCCTTTTATTTACAATAAATAAAATTAAAAATTTTTTTTATAAAAATGATTATTCTTTTTCTTCTTCTAAGAGTGTCTCTACAACTTGCAAAGGTTGGCAGCCAATTCAGCACAACTCTACTATATATATATATATATATATATATATATATATATATATATATATATATATATATATATATATATATATATATATATATATATATATATATATATATATATATACATATATATATATATATATATATATATATATATATATATATATATATATATATATATATATATATATATATATATAATATATATATACACTACTAATTCAGCATAACACTACTTGCTCCAGAACTGCTGCACCTCGCAGTACTCGCTATCCCGGTCCACTCCCTGATATTACGTAGCCAAGACTTTTTCGACCAACTTGTCTTTTGCCCGCGGCTTTTCTCGTCATGATCAGTACCAGCGACTTGTTCCTGTCATGTACCCAAGTAAGCAACTTTTCTACCTTTGACGGTCTGCAAAAGTTCACGTTTTTGCTTCACTTGTCGAAGAACCTCGTCATTATTATTAATACATAAATAAATTATTATTAATATTATATCATAAATAAACAAAACAAAAATAAAGTAGTTTTAATCTTACAAATGTTATAAAATGTTTCTTACTCAGCATATGCCAGGCGTTCTATTGGAGCACCTGGCGCTGGTATTTAGCAAGAACCAACGTGGTCAGATCGCGGACCACAGTGTCGACATTGTTACGAACATACAAACATACACATACATCCATATATATACTATTACTCATACTCATATACACATACAATACAAAAAAAATAAGAACAACTAAATCATGTAATAAATTCACCGCAACCAAAAGAACAAGTTCCTATTTGCGTGCTTAAAATTAGATTTTTGTATTTTTTTTTTAACTTATTTATAGTATGCAAGTCAAGAAGAGGTCCAGGTTTTGTTTTAAACAGAACTGAAATAATGTTTTAAATGAATCTTATGCTTAATCATAAAAATAGTAAGCATTTATTATTTATTTTTATATTGTTTTCTTATTCAAATTTCTATTTCATTTACAGACGAAGAAAGTAAATAAAGCACAACCAAGTGGCCTAACTTGGTTGTGCTATTATTTTTTTATGGGATATGAAGGCAAACGAGCAAGCGTGTCACCTGATGAAAGCAATTAATGGTCATCAGCAGTGTCATAGGCGTTGCGGAAGAGTTGTTTGCCTTTAAAAAATATGTAGGTTTGTTTTTTGAAGGTTCTTCGCATTAAATATATCTTAGCCCTAATGCTAAGATAGATTTAATGGGATATGCAACTATCCATGAGCGGCTGTAGTTACTTAAAATCAGGTATCCCATTCCTTTTTTTGTCTATATCTACCATTGAAATTCACTTTTACAGCACGAAATAGCGTACCGAACGCACATTATCGCCGCTTTGCATCAAGCCAGGCTTTTATCAATTTTGACACGAGATTATCGTGCTAGACGTGTTTTTGGAAACAGGCCAAAGCCCCGATAACTTACGCATGATTTACCCATATATATCGTAGTAAGAACAGCTGTTTTTTTTTTTTAAATATACTGCGGCCAAGGTATTTTTACGCTATACAGTTTACTCTCCATCTCTAATTGATGTTCTTCGACGGGATTACCAATACGTCTTCTATTATCTTTTTCTTCTGGCGTGGGTGGTGTTGCCTCTCCACAGATATTGCGCCGTAGAAACGGAGTTAAGAAAAATGCAGGTTTTTCCAGGACTCTTCCACCATGAAGTATTATGCATCCAAGGAAAGTAACCTTCTCACGATCCTAAAATAAAATATTACTGTCATCATTAATTTATTAATTAAATTTTATTTGCACAGTCGATAGCTTGTCCTTCGATAAAGGCCTCCGCATAGATTTCCATGCCACTCTATCTCTTGCTAATCCTAATCATTTTGCGCCAACAACTCTTCGGAAGTCATCTTCCTAGCGTTTTGTCTGTCGCCCGTTGTTCGTTTTTCCATCCCTTGGATACCACTTTGATCCTATTTTTGTCCATTTCTCTTCTCATTCCCTTATCTGATGTCCTGCTCATTGCCATTTTAATAACTTACATACATTTATTGCAGACTTTTTATTTCTTTTAATCTTACTTTATCTTGTATGTTTACGCCAATTTTTTTTTATTTTTTTATATATTCACGCCTATCCCCCGCAGGAGTTGGCAGAGACCACAGAGCTCCATCCGCTGCCATTCATCGCAGCGAAACGGCTCGTCATTGGTCGCTTTTCGCCCTCGTGAGAATCAGGACGTGACGGGTGGCGAACCACGTCGCCGTCAGTTTTCGAATTAGGTATATTAAATTCGTCTTAGTGAATCCCACGAGCCGCAAGGGAGGATGGAGGTCAGCCCCAGCAGAGCCCTGCATGCTGAGGTAAGGCACTATAGACCCCGGGGGAGCCCGACCCCGGGACGATCGGCATGCTTGCGACTAGGCTCGCCCCTAGCCATGCATCAATTGGCACGGCAGACCGTGGATTGGCGGAGAGGAAAGGAAAGGATAAAGAAGAAAGGAAGGGGCCAGGAAAGGAAATGCGGATTGGGGGGGTTACCAGACTCGGAATAAACATTTATAAATCCATATAAATATTTATTCCGATGCGGGAATCGAACTCCGAGGGCGGAGGGCCCCGCCACTTAGCCAATCGATCGTAGCAATTGAATGTTTAATGTAAAACAAAGAATGTTTAATGTAAGATGATTTTAAAAACATCTTTTAATCAAAATGTTTAAATAGCGTTTTGTTTTTATACTAACTCATTGTTCCCTTTGTTAACATTGTCGTTTGATCATTCAGTCAAACATTCAATTGAATTTTTAATTCGCCTGTTTGCCGTTTCACGGAAAACATTGTTTACAATTTCCTTTGATTATACATTCAATGTTTTTTCATTTGAGATTAAATTCCTATTCTTCACGTTTTACGGCCATCGATGTTTTGCTTCAAGAAATCCTCTAAAAGAATTTTTAATATCCCAAATAAGTCTCACTGCTGGGCAAAAATTGCGCAAAGCAAAACGGCATTCGTCGCTTCTTGCCCTCATGAGAATCAGGACGAATGTTATTATTATTATTCTGTCGTAGATTACGACCTAACATTTTTAAAGATCACGATCATCATCATGTCAGATCAAGATATGATCTGTTTTTCTTCTTCGCTTCTTTCTTTTCTTCGCTTCTTTCTTTTCCTGTAGTAAATGGGGAAATCAAATCGCTTAATTACTTCAATGGATTTACAACCCAAAGTGTATCTTGGCTTCCGATACTAGACTCGCCACTGTACAGGATGGCCCTCCAAGTTATCAAGCACTGAATTGGTATTCCAAAAAACGTCTAGTTCAATAGCTTAGTGAAGATAAACCCCGATTAAAGTCTAATCTCTACAAACATCAGCGCAACTAAGCGCCCTTGTAATGGTTTTCTGATCTCTTGACGTTCGATTCGAATCCTAACATGACTCCGCTCCGTACACATTGGGGATTATAAAAGCAAACGTATCGTTAATGCGAAACGTGACGGGACTTCCCAGCGGCGGTAAATAGGGGCCGGTGTTACCACGACACGTTATTTCATTATTTTTTCCTTGTACGCACTTATTTCAGTGAATATAATAATACAAGAAGAAATGCAATACGTATTTAAAATGTAGTTTTTTTATGGGATAGGAGAGCAAACGAGCAAGCGTGTCGCCTGATGGAAAGCAATCAACGCCGCCCACAGACAACCGCGACACCGCTGGAGTCGCGGAAGCGTTGCCGGCCTTTTAGGTATGTATAGGCTTGTTTTTTGAAGGTTTCAATGTCGTATCGGTTCGGAAAGACCGCCGAGGGTAGCTGGTTCCACAAACTGGTGGTGCGTGGAAAGAAGTTACGAGAGAAACGCACCGTAGTATATCGCCACTCATCCAGATGGTGGGGATGAAATTTTCCTTTACGGCGATTTGTCCGGTTGTGGAATTCGGCGGCGGGAATTATTCCAAACAATTCCTCGGAGCACTCCCCATGATAAAAGCGATAAAAAATGCTGAGAGATGAGACATCTCTTCGCACCGTTAGATAATCAAGCCGTTCGTGTGAGATCTTGGTCATCCACGATTCAGATCGCACGACTTTGAATGCGGTCAAATGCAGGAAGTCGATATTGGGGAGCCCCGGCCCATAGGTGAGAACAGTACTCCATGTGTGGCCTGACTTGTGCCTTGTACAGTTTGAGGCAATGGCCAGATTTTAGTTCAATATTTGCACTGAACTTTATTCACGATATGCATCACAAGTGACGGTGCTTAGATGTACAGCGTCAGTGACTCGAATCTCCACATTTTAAATATCATCTCGAAGCGAAGGAGTAAGCAATTCTCCCAATACAGCCACTTACCTTTTATTTCGTTTCGGCGACGACACTAAGAAACTCAATATATATTACGCTTACTTTCATCTGTAGTTTGTTCTGTATTTTGAATTATAAATTCAAGGGTTGGCGGATAATAATTTCAGGGTAAGGAAACAATCGTTAGAAGGGCTAATTCACATTCTATATTTATTTTGAACGAGCATGCGTGTCACCTGATGGAAAGCAATCAACGTTACCTGTAGACTTCCACAGAGTCTTCGAGATAAAACCGTTGAGGTATGAGGCAATACATACCTTAGGGCTTGTTTTTTGTGGGCACCAATGTCGTATCGACTTGAAAATCTAAGTTTATATATCTAGCGTTTCGGACTTATGACAAATTTCAATTAATTCAGCCAATAAACTACGATAAGGTAGCGGATGGAGCTCTGTGGTCTCTGCCAACCCTTGCGGGGGATAGGCGTGAGTATATAAATAAATAAAAAAAAATACGATTTTAGCTTTATATAGCGGCCATCTTGTTTTCCGCTATTTTGGATTTTTCTCCCCACGCCCACGTGTTCGCACTTGTCACCATTTTTTGTTCGAGAGCAACCCCCATAGGTATTACGGTTCGAGCGGGCCGTCGAGCAACTTTTTACCAGGTTCAGATTTTCAAGGTTCGCATATAATTCCTCTGCCCTATTCCTCGAGCCCTATCCTAGTACATTACCCTAGAAAATACTTACCCTCCATCTTCGCTTACAGTTTGCCAAATAACATGTCAGTGAGTCCTATGAGAGGCCTATGTCCAGCAGTGGACTGCCGCAGGCTGTTGATCGATTGAGTCAGTCGGTGAGGGGTAATGCAGCTTTCTATAATATGTAATTTATTCTATGGTTGTGATTTCAAATGTTTTGTTACCGAATCCTACGTCGGGTATAGAATAAATAGTCATCGCTGGCCAAACGCCAACTGTGAAGCCAACAAGTCCCGTAATAATTCAGCATTGACAATTTATTGTGCATTTGCTTTAGACAACGCAATTTAAGTTTTTCCTCACATGTGTTATTAATTTTATTTCTCATTTCTTTATTTACATCACCTTCATTAACTAGCTACCTTCAATAGTATTTGCGAATAGATATGACATTTAAATCTTTAAAAAAGTTATATATTTTTTAAAGGCCGGCAACGCTTGTGTTGTGTTGTAGATATATATATATATATATATATATATATATATATATATATATATATATATATATATATATATATATATATATATATATATATATTTAGGTGAAATTGATTGCTTTCCATCAGGCGACACACACTCGTTTTTCGTCCTATTTTATTTTATTATTTATAAAATACAACACATGTGAATAATAAGTGAATGAAAAAACTATCAAACTAAAATTAAACAATGATTCATTGTTTAATTTTAGTTTGATAGTGATATGGAGTCATTCGTTACTTTGCGGAAATCGATTACTATATGGACAGTCAGAATCTTTACAGAATCCGCGACAAGCTAACAAAAATTGAAAAATAATAATGTATGTTTTATTTTGTTTTACTGAAAGAAGTGGATTGACGGGAAACTTAATCTACATTCCTTCCACCTTAATCTACATTGTCTTTCGTGTCTAATATACCTCGTGTTTGGACGAAACACGTGTCGTTGAGGAAGAGTGGTGGTGTGTTTTAGTGTTGTTGATAATAGGTATAGTAGACTCTACGGAAGACAACCTTTAAGACACTGACGGCCGTTTTTCGCTAAGATTTAGTTTAATTTTTTCCGTAAATTCACTTCTTCCATTAAAAAGACACACATTATTATTTTTCTTATCGCGGATCATAGCTAAGTAAAATATCTGACAGTCCACATAAAGTTAATAATTTAATTTAAAAGGATGATTCTCTATTTCTAATCAGATTGTCGTCGTAGTACTAAAGTTCGATCGATATATTTTTCGCAACTATCGAGATACTCCATCGTCAATCGGTGGCTGCAAATAGGAATGTCTTAAATATGGTCAGTTTTGAAGAACCCAATATAATTCGTATAATTCAGACGTATGTCGCAGATACACCATAAAATAATACATTTCCCGCAGCCCCGACATCTGGCGAAGAGGAAATTGCGACGAGAAGTGAGCGCCATATTGTGACGCGGTTCGAAATTCCAATCTCACCAATTGAACTAGCGCGTGGATATAAAACCTGTCTGTCCGTTGAAATACTGTCGTTGCACTCTCCAAATCCAATCTAGCTGCGACCTTTGGCAGTAAATGATATATCTTCGCAAAATGATTCAAATTTTTTGCTTATTTGACATAACATTTTATATTTCATTCATCAAACGTCAGTCTGTTAGCAAACAAGCTTTTATACTCGCTTAGTTATTATATACTTACTTATACTTAATTATAATAGTCTTAATAGAGCGGTCATTATCGATACGTAGTAATAGGAAGAGCAGATGTGATTTGTCTCAGAATGCTTACCACTTTTCTCTACTAGCAGTTATCCTGGTATATTCACAATTTCATTCGCCTCATAAAATAATTCAAATATGTTGTTAATTTGATAAAAAAAAATTAAATTTTATTTACCAAATGACAGTCTGTTAACAAACTTCTATACTCGCTTGTTTATTATAATACTCTTGATAGAGCGGTCGTTATCGATACGTACTAATGGCAAGAGCAGATGTGATTTGCCTCAGTATGCTCTATTCCGTTTATCAGACGTCAGTCTGTTAAAAAACTTCTATACTCGCTTGGTTATTATAATACTCTAGATAGAACGGTCGTTATCGATATGTAGTAATGGGAAGAGCAGATGTGATTTGCCTCAGTATGCTCGCCATTTTTCTGTACTACCAGTCATCGTGGTATATGCCTCCATAAAACGTCCACAATACAATTTGATTTTCCTCATCAAATAATTTAAATATGTTGCTTTTATTTTTATATTTCGTTTATCAAACGTCAGTCTGTTAACAAACAAACTTATATACTCGCTTGTTTATTATAATACTCTTGATAGAGCGGTCGTTATCGATATGTAGTAATGGAAAGAGCAGATGTGATTTGCCTCAGTATGCTCGCCATTCTTTACTACCAGTCATCGTGGTATATGCCTCCATAAAAGGTCCACAATACAATTTGATTTTCCTCATCAAATAATTTAAATATGTTGCTTTTATTTTTATATTTCGTTTATCAAACGTCAGTCTGTTAACAAGCTTATATACTCGCTTGTTTATTATAATACTCTTGATAGAGCGGTCGTTATCAATACGTAGTATTGGGAGGAGTAAATTTGCATGATTTGCCTCAGAATGCTCGCCACTTTTCTCTTCTAGCAGTCATCCTAATATATTCTTGCATCGAAACGTCCATAACGCAATTTCATTCGCCTCATAAAATAATTTAAATATGTTGTAATTTGATATAAAGTTATCGATACGTTGTAATAGGAAGAGCAGATATGATTTGCCTCGGAATACTCGCCACTTTTCTTTACTAGCATTCATCCTGGTATATTCCTGCATTAAAACAACCAAAATATATTTAATTTGATTCGCGTCATAAAATAATTCAAATATGTTGTTTGTTTGATATAAAAAAAACTTATATTTCATTCATCAAAGATCAGTTTGTTAACAGAGAAACTTTTATACTTGCTTGGATATTACTTGGTCAGTTCAACGTTATCATAATACTCTTGATAGAGCGGTCGTGATCGATACTTAGTATTGAGAAGAGCAGATGTGATTTGCCTCAAAATAAATGCTCGCCACTTTTCTCTGCTAGCAGCCATCCTGGAATAATCATGCATGAATGGAAGCATCATTCATCCTGAATTATTCCTACATGGAACCACCCAGGGCAGATTTGATTTGATCAGTCCAGCGCGTGCCTTCCCCTCTTCCTCAATAATATATACAGAATTACGGTCGAATTCGACCACTAACGCTATTAAATATTCCGGCACTGTTGTCATTAACAAAGGAGATAAAAATCAATACCCATTGATACCAATATATTCCATTTGCATGTACAAAGAGCTTGTTTCACGGTTTGGAACCGCCGATTATACGATATCACGGTTAACTGCAGGCTTTTGTTCTGTCATCGATAGCTTGAAATCTATGATAACTAGTTTTCCGATTAACGAATAACATTGAAATAAATCCTTTTACAACAATGTAACACAAATATAAAACTTCTTCAATATAAAAAACTTTTCGGTTGTCTTCCGTAGAGTCTACTATACCTGAAGATGCTTCGTGTTGGGGCGAAACACGTGTCGTTTACAAGGTGGAAAAGTGCTAGTTTGTGTTTGGTGTTGTATATGGTGGTTGGTGGGTGGAGAATTGATGGCCGATTTTTGGTAAGTTTTTTAAGGTAAGGTTTAAGTTCCAAATAAATCCATTTCATCCAGCAGAAAAACACACATTATTAATTTTCTGTTATTATTTTGTTTGTCGCGGATCTAAGCTAAGTAAACCTTTTGACTGTCTACATAGTGATGGATTTCCGCAAAGTAACGCCTGACTCCATTAATAACAAATATAAAACTAAAAACTTTATGTAGCGAATATTTTTTGCGTGTTGGCGAATTTGTATGTATGTATTTGTATAATATGTATGTTATATATACTATACCTACACTCCCACAAGTAACACACTCCCGCAAAAAACGGCGTCTGAGCGATAGCTTAGCCACCGCGCTTCGTACGGTGAACGGTTAAGTTCCAGAGACCCAACTCCCCGTCGACTACCCCCTCCCACTCCCATAATGACACTTTCCTTAAAGGTCAGCAACGATTCCGCACTGCATAGGGCGCTGCGGATGTCTATGGGCGGCGTTAATTGCTTTTCAACAGGTGACACGCCTGCTCGTTTGCTTTACTATATCATAAAAAAATTAGTTCCAACCTCATCACATGATTGCCAGTCCGTTGAACGTTGAAAGAAAAGCGTTGAAACAGTTGAACGATATACCACCTGGGGTGTTTTCGCAATATATACTTAATAACCATATAGCAAATAATAGATAATTTTTGCTAGTGGTAGAGCCACACTGCAGACGAATACTTTGTCAAGAATGGCATATTATTTGTCTGTAGCACGAATGGGCCGGCTCGCCCGGGGAAGTACCACACTCCCGCAGAAAACCGACGTCTGAGTGGTAGCTTAGCTACCGCGCTTCGTACGGTGAGCGGTCTGAGTTCCGGAGGCTCAACAACCTCCCCTTCCCACTCCCACACCCAAAATTTCACTTTCCTTTAAGGTTGGCAATACTTCCGCACTGCCTATGGCGTTGTGAATGTCTATGGGCGGCGTTGGTGGTTTTCCATCTGGTGACACGCCTGCTCGTTTGCCTTCCAATCCAATTCACAGTCCCTAATCTGCGATTGAATGGCAATTTCCTGGCAAGAGCGTTGCAACCGTGGAACGCAATACCAACTGCGGTTATTTCGCAACATATATTTAATAACCATATAGCAAATAATAGATAAACAATAAAAAAATAATATGAAGGTAGCATACGAGTGCGCCAAACGGAGAAATATCTAAGAGATTCACCGCTCACACTGTTTACAAAGTTACAAGGGAACATAAAAGGCAAGATGGGCAAATACTAAAAGCTTTTACTGTAGATACTACAAATTCAGTTGTGTGCAAAACAAACATTATTTGATGTAAGTTAATGGGAGAGTACTCGTAAACAGGTTCGTATAATAAAATAAAGTCTATGATGAACGGCTCGCTTTGGAAAATTGGATGGGTATGTCTGATACGTCCTCCTGGTTCTCAGTTGTACACTCCATGTAGAGTAGTCGTGGTTATAGATCCGTTATAGATATAGATAAAGATGGTATCAGCTTCAACAAGGCTTCCCCATCTCTTCTTCGGTCAGATAGGTGTTGTAGTGATACATTGATAAATGTATCACTAATGTAATACAACTTTTTAATTGAAGGCAATAAAACCATTTTATATTACTCTTTTATTTATTCGTAATTTTCAAATCTAAAATAAAAAAATGAATTCTTTTATAAAATAAAGGCATTCGATGACGTCTTGAATTTAAAATATCGCCTTTCATTGCGCAAATAAATAATATTTATAAAGCGTGGATAAAGTATGGATAGCATATAAATGAATAGGAAAATAAATAAATTTCACTTGGAAGAATTTCATTTTATAGAAGATAAAACCCCCTAAAGATCTCGGGTGTCGCCGTAAGCAGAACGGCTGGCACGTTACAGTATTCACGTTAATAGTGGTAGAAACATGCAACGACAATGAGAGATAGAGATGCGATACCACACTCTCACAGAATATCGGTGTTATGTGGTAGCATTTGATATCATCAAGATACGTACGGTGAGTGCGAGTGAGATCTGAAGGATCCAATTTATTTTCCTTAACTCTCCATCTTCTATTATTTCCTTTTACATTTTCGTTTTCTTTATTTATGGGATAGGAAACGAAGAATTTTTTTATGGGATAGGACAGCAAACGAGCAGGCTTGTCATCTGATGGAAAGCAATCAACGCCACCCATAGATATTCGCAGTGCCATAGGCAGTGCAGAAACCTTGCCGGCCTTTAAGGAAAGGGTCATTATGGGAGGGAGAGGGGTTAGGGGGGGTTGGGTCTCCGGAACTCAAGCGCTCACCGGACGAAGCGCGGTAGCTAAACTACTGCTCAGCCGATTTTCTGCGGAATTGTGGTACTTCCCCGGGCGAGCCGGCCCATTCATGCTACAGACAAATAATATGTCATTCTTGACAAAGTATTCGTCTGCAGCGTGTCTCTACTCTTAATATAACGTGTAAGGACATTATGAAAGATGTGAACTTGTATTTTCAGGTATTTGCCCTTACGAGTATCACCAATTCTAAATAGAAATATATAAAAGGAATCTAAACGAAGAACCACGGCTATGTCAGAAAAGAAATCGCTTTGTTCTCATGGTCCAACAACGCTTTATTAATTACAGGAAAATATTGAATTTAATGACGTCTTGGAAGCTTTTTTCACGTCCTCTAAGTACACCTTAAGCGTCCTCTTGCCCCCTTCACCTAACATAATTCCCGCCTTTTGGCGATTTTTGATTTCGCGTATTTTTCTTTTACTAATTTAAGGACGTCAAAGTATGTCATTATGTTCTTTTATGGGTTAGGAAGGCAAACCAGCAGGCGTGTCACCTGATGGAAAGTAATCAACACCATACATAACCATCTGCAGGGCCATAGGCAATCTAAAAACGATGCTGACCTTTAAGGAAACTGACATTATGGGGGGGGAGGGGGTTTGACCTCCGGAACTCAGACGCCGATTTTACTGCGGGAATGTGGTACTTCCCCAGGCGAGACGTATGCTGGATGTAATCCAATGCGGATTGGCTGGGTTACCAGACTCGGAATAAATATATGTAAATACGAAATAAATAAATATATTTATTCCGATGCGGGGATCGAACCCGCGACCATTGACTCCGCGGGCGTAGAGCCCCGCCACTGAGCCAATTGGTCGTATGTATATCAATGTCGTTAGTGCCAGTAACAAAGTATGTTACTGGCACTTAATGAAGAGTCTAGGTATAAAAAAAGTTAACTCCAAATTCGAAGCTATTGTTTTTTTTAAAAATAAACCCTTTGTATAGTTTGTGACTTTTTACTTGCGTAAAGTAAGTAGCGGGTTTGTTGTTAGAAGGTTATCAGGCAACTAAAACTAATTAGATTTACAGGTGGAGAGTTGATGGCCGATTTTCGGTAAGTTTTTGGTTTAAGTTCCAAATAAATCCGCTTAACCCAACGGAAAAACACACATTATTAATTTTCTGTTATTGTTTTGCTTGTCGCGGATCTTAGCTAAGTAAAACTTTTGACTGTCCATATAGTGATGGATTTCCGCAAAGTAACGCCTGACTCCATTAATAAATATAATATGTATATCTATGGCCGGTGAAAATCACTCACCATCAGATGACAAACACACTCATTTACCTGTTCTATTATAAAAAAAGTAATTATTTATTCTCCATCTATAGTTATAATTAAAAACGTCGTGATAGGATCTACGAATTCTATGTGATCTTTATTACCCTAAAGGCAAATGTAATTAAGTTGCATCTGTGACGAGTTGCCTTGTAATTTCCTGTTCACAGTTCTAACTAGCGGTTAATGATGTTAAATTAGTCTAGTGGCAAAGTGAAGAGTCGAGTAATATTAACTTGGTTAAACTAAATCATTCCATTTAAAGCCGTGTAACTTTTTTTTGTGATTATTAATGAAGTCAGGCGTTACTTTGCGGAAATCCATCACAATGTGGACAGTCAAAAGTTTTACTTAGCTAAGATCCGCGACAAGCAAAACAATAACAGAAAATTAATAATGTGTGTTTTTCTTAATTATTTAACACCACAGGCGGTAACTTCACCATTGAGACGTGTCGTCTAGCTACTTACCTGTTATTAATGTGAGCTCTCTTTTAAGTAATATTTAAATTTATTAAAAAACAAATAGCTACTCTGACGTCTTAATAAGATGCTTAAGATAAAATAAACACAATTTATAGGCGCATACAAATTTAATTTATTTGACTGCCGTTTATTAAATACAAACATATTACAACGGCAGATTAAGTTTACATTTCAATATGATTTCGATATAAATTCATTACTTAAATATCTGTACAAAGTAATAAATATGAAATTACTTTGCCTGTTTTAAAGTATTTCTGAGCGTTATTAATGGAGTCAGGCGTTACTTTGCAGAAATCAATCACAATGTTGACAGTCAAAAGTTTTACTTAGCTAAGATCCGCGACAAGCAAAACAATAACAGAAAATTAATAATGTGTGTTTTTCGTTGGGTTAAGTGGATTTATTTGGAACTTAAACCAAAAACTTACCGAAAATCGGCCATCAATTCTCCACCCACCAACCACTATACACAACACCAGACACACACTACCACTTTTCCACCTTGTAAACGACACGTGTTTCGCCCCAACACGAGGCATCTTCAGGTATAGTAGACTCTACGGAAGACAACCGAAAAGCATGCCCCCGACGAGATGGTATGACAGATCGCTGAACAGGTGGCAAAAAATAGATATGTGTATTATATATAAATTATGACAAACTTTTTTACTTCTTCTTTTAAGAGAGTTTACTCTCCGACTTGCGCAGGTTGGCAGCCATTTCAGCACTTCTTCCTCCTCCTTCGCGAGGTGCAGCTGTTCGCTATCCCGATCCACTCCCTGATAATACGTAGCCAAGAGTTTCTTCTTCGATCAACTTATCTTTTGCCTGCGACTTTTCCCATCACGATCAGTTGCAGCAACTTGTACCTGCCATGTCTCATGATATAACCCAGGTAAGCAACTTTTCTATCTTTGACGGTCTGCAAAAGTTATCTTCTTTTTTACTAGAAACGTAATACTGATAGAGAAGAAAATTATACTCAATAGCATTTTACTCTATTTGCTTTTTATGTAATGTGTGCATCGAGTTTCTTCTATTATTTCTGTCTCGCTATCCTATTACTTCGCTTTCCCCCCTCCTATTTTTGACCTTGCATGTGTTCTTACCTCGTCAATAAAAAAACAGGTAGAAGAACTTTTAGCCTTTATATTTGTAAAAATACTAAGGCAAATGTTTTATATTTAAAACAAATAAACAAATAACCCCGGAAACAGCCGTATAAATTTTAAAAACCTTCTCCCAAGTCAATAAAGGTAAGCAATTCAGTTGGATAATGCTCCCATTTTCTTTTCAGAAACACTCGAGCCTGGAAATGCTACTATGGTATTCGCTTTATATTTGAAATCTGTAAAAAACTTAACAGAAAATATACATGTAGCTTATATGTTTTAAATTTGGCAGATCCCAATGCTAATTTATACACAGCATTCTTCTTATAACAAACATATATATAATATAACTTACCAAAATAAGAATATGCATGAATTCACAAAATCATAAATTCTTTCTGTAATTATATTCGTTTTGTATGACTCTAAAGATTTCCCATCACTAATAGTGGTAAAGCCACGCTACAGACGAATACTTTGTCAAAAATGGCATATTATTTGTCTAAGCTGCCGCTCTTTGTCCGGTGAGCGGTTGAGTTTCTGGGGGTCCTCCTCCCACAATAGCAATTTCCCTAAAGTCCGGCAACGCTTCTGTACTGTATGTGGCACTCCACAGTGCCACAGACAGTGCAAAAGTGCGTTGCCAGATGATTTTAATCGTCTATGGTTGCTTTTCGAATGAATCGATATTGTTTATTATTAATTAAATGAAACGCACGTAAAAGACGCCATTGGTTAGTATTGGTTAACGGTGGCTTAGAGCAATTCACATTTCCAATAGATATGACATTAAAAAGATTGAAAGAGAAATCGCTTTTTTGTGAAAATATATTTGTCAATGTCCAACAGCGTCGAAATTAATTTATCGAATTCTCTGGATATTTTGACATTCGCTAAAAGATCTTTTAGCTCTGCTCTCAACTCTGACCTCTGGTAAATTGGTTCATACGTTTTGGAATCTTTGATCTCGAAATTAAGCTTTTTCGCTTTCCATTAGGCGGCACGCTCGTTTGCCCTCCTATCCCATAAAAATATCATATTATTATAAATTGGAGAAGTAAATTAATTATTTATTATACGACCGTGATACGAACCTTATACACCGTGACTTGTTAATTACCTGAGAAAACTAAAATTCGCGTTTGTAAATCATCCTAAAAAAATCCTGTAAATATTACGCGACCAAATTAGGTTGGTTTGGGTGCAGTTCATATTGGAATGATAATGATGTCTATTTGAATTAGCAAGATTTTTTGTTGTCTAATTTTTGGTGTATATTAAGGACATTTTTAAAAAAATTTTTCTTCGCCAAATTTAATGTATATCGATAACTGAATATATGACTTAACTTTCTCGGGTAATTAATAAGTCATGGTGTATAAAAATATATATAAAATTAATAAAATGTTATAAAAATCTAAATGGGAATATACAACTCTTTAGTTTAGCTATACTCAAGCTGCGGCCCGCCGGGCTTTTGTGGTTTGCACATCTGGTGTTACTTTATTTTAAACTATTTTGAATTTGGTGCCCATAAGAAAAATCGAAAGCGCGCTGAGTACATAGGTTCTACATAACACTACCGCGCCGCGGTGTGCAGTGCTATTATTGATACGATAATTTGCCGTAGTACAAGGCAATTTCTTCATTTATTTTTTAAATTCGCAGCAGACGCCTGATTGTATCACTGATTGTATCACAGCAACACGTCATTTTAATATTTTCATAAATACGACAAATCAGGTGTTTGAATTAGTGATGTTTTGCAATGGGCGTTTTTATATCCTGTACTGTAAGTTAGCTTGATCTTTTTGACAGATGTAAATTTTTCTGATCGACATAACTTTGCAATGACGAAAATATTATTTTTTTAATTAAATGATTTTATAATACATATAACACAAAAGTCCCTAAAGGTTCAAGCGTTATCCGAAAATTTTAAGACTTTTTATTGCTTCAAAGTAAAATTTAAATAGGAACACTGAAAATAATAGACGCTTGTACAATGTTACATCGGTCGGACGGATGGGACATGAATAACAGGCAGTATACAGTATAGAACGACTTGTACAGGGTATAGTTCCGTATCGAGCGAATGAAACCGCAGGAATCCCCTTTTTATTGGCTTCCATACTGTCATTTACGTGTCGCTTTGTTTGCCGGTCGTGACTTGTTTTAAATTTATTTAGAGAAGAGTGATGAGTGAAGCAAGAAAAGTATGACGAGATCGTAGCGGATGGAGATCAGTGGTCTCTGCCTGCCCCTAAGGGACAGGCGTGACGATATATATTTAAAATTGAGGCATGACTATGTAAAGCACTGTATCATTAGATTTATTTCCATATTAGAAGCTAATTATGCGATGGAGCAATGTATCTTGAAATTGCATGATTAAAAATATCTCTTGATAAAATTTTATATATTATTAGCGGTCCGCTCAAAACTGTGGAGTGAATTAATTATATCCGTAGGCTGAATATGAATGAGAAATATCGATTTCATACGCTCCGTTTTGACGTTTCTACACAAAATTTCTCTGCCGACATATATTATAATATCAACTGTTTGAAAAATATCGTTTATTTTTGGAATTTGTTTATGAAGATCATTTTTATGATAATAATAAATTAATATGTGGACAATCAAAACTTTTACTTAGCTAAGATCCGCGACAAGCAAACAATAACAGAAAATTAGTAATGTGTGTTATCCTGCTGGATGAAGTGGATTTACCTGGAACTTAAACTAAAACTTACCGAAAAATGGCCGTCAGCAACTCTCCACCCACCAACCACCAACCACTTTTCCACCTTGCAAACGACACGTGTTTCGCCTCAACACGAGGCATCTTCAGGTATAGTAGACTCCACGGAAGACAACCGAAAAGTGTTGTGTAGTGTTTTTGTTTTCGTCAACTTGACTTTGAAAATTTCATTATTTGATTAAAATTTACATAATTATTATTTGAAGGATGTCCAGTTAGGTAAGGGGGCATCCATAAATTACGCGCATGTTACAGGGGACGGAAAGGGTCAACAAAATGTGTCATTGAGTACAAAAGAGGAATGAGTCCTTAACCTTTGTGGCATCGAATGCATAAATTCAAAATGTTTAAACTCTAATTTCAACACCACGTGTAGGAAATGCAGGAGAGGGCTCCAAAATCATGAAAATAATGTGACGTAAATTATGTATGGCCCCTAACTTAGCTACAGGGTTTTAGAAGCCGAAGATATAACCTCTTCAGTCACCACAACACTCCCAAGTCTTTTGGCCCCCTATCCATAATTTTTGATTTCCACATCAATCTCAAAAGTGTGTAATACTCGATGTATCTTGGTGTTGAAGATATTTTTAGTCACTTGGTTGTTTTCTATAAAAAAATGGGATATAAAGAAATATTTATTTTAATATTAAAACAAAAAGTACAAATATAGGCCACTTTATTTATTAATTTTTATACAATGATATACTAAAACGTATACATTTTTAATTACAGAAAATACTTAATAAATGTTCTTAATATAATGAATGCACAAATAATAAATTACAATAAGCGAAAATATATTTTGTATACAGCCTCTAGGAGTTGATTCTGATAAGCTAACAAGTAGAATAAAAGAATATTTAGAAGTTTATTCATGCCTTTACACCAACAATTATCTATTTTCTTTGGTCATTACTTCGATTCTACATTATTAATATTAAACCATTATTAAAATAAAATACAGGTTAATACTTTCAAATGTGGTATTTTCGAATAACAAAATTATATATTTCAAAAAGTTACATAAATGATTTTCAAGATATTATACTACATAGGAGATGAATTATGAGAAAAAATGTATTACCTTCTAGAGAAATATATGGTCAATGATTATCAAAATGTCGATCTAAATCAGGGGTTCCCAAACTTTTTGTCTGGGCCGCATTTTATCCTACGCCCTAAATAGTCGATACCCTATTTCTTTTACTAGTTAAGATGCAGGAAAAAATACCGATGCTACATGTTAGTCACAAAAACTAAAACGTCGACAATATTAAGCTGTACTTCATATTTATATTGACACACTATAACACATTTATTATTTAAAAAAAAATGTAATAGTGCGTTATTAAGCACTGAGGCTTGTTGAGTGAATACGTTTTTTTGTTTTTGTAAATGGTGCAATTTCCCATTACAAAATACGGCGAAATAAAAATGGCAAGCCAAAGTCCAAATAGTTATCACGCCTTACGGCACTTAATTTTTCTTTATACGCGGCACACACTTTGGGAACCCCTCATCTAAATAATAAAAGCTGTAAATCTATTTATTATCGGTGAGATACGAAATTGTTAAAACCTACATTTTCTTAAATGGTATTGGAATTAAATATATCGTTTATAAATACCCGTATTGATCAATATGAATTATACGCTCTCTACCGCAAGTATATTGGTCTGTACAGTATATTTTACATAACTTCAAATATCTACAGTGTATCAAAAATTGTATTTAATATACAAATTGCATTTTTTTTTACTTTACCACTTGCTATATCAAATTATTTATCACTATTAAAATAATACTGTGTGCGAACATTGGAGCTTCAAACTATCTTTCATCATCTAGACCAATGGTCAGCAACCCACAGCTCTTTGCCTCCTCGGCTGCGGCTCTTCTATGAAATGTTTAGTGCAGGCACAGAATATTACTTATTATATTGCCTTGTAAGAGACTTACCCTTACTTTCCAAGAAAATACAAGGTCAAGTTTCACATTCGTTTTTACCTTACCACTTTTTATTTTTGAATAAAATACGTTGTACGTAGTACGTTGATACTATAGTACTTTACCTCAGCATGCGGGACTCTGCTGGGGTTGACCTCCATTCTCCCTTGCGGCTCAAAGGGATTCACTATGACGAATCTTAATGTATCTAATTCGTTAAAAATGACGGCGACGTGGTTCGCCACCCGTCACGTCCTGATTCCCACGAGGGCGAGAAGCGAAAACAGAGAGCCGTTTCGCTACGATGAATGTGAGAGGAAGGATAGATGAAAAGTCGGATGAGTGTGAAGGAAGCAAGGAAGGTGTGTCGGGATCGTAGCGGATGGAGATCTGTGGTCTCTGCCAAACCCTACAGGGAGACAGGCGTGACTATATGTATCTATTTTTAAATAAATATTATCATTTTATAAGTCTGATATAAATTTACTGTTAGTGAAACTAAGACTATGACAGAGGTAAACTCGATAGTGTATATTTAATCATTATTATTTCACTAATAAAGCCTCTTACTAATACAAAGTTACACTTAAAAGAGTGGCTCTTCGAATAAATTTCAATTGTGTATTGACTATATTTAGCTCTTTTGAAAGGTAAGATTGCCGACCACTGATCTAGACTTATCTTCTTAAATCTTAACCACTTATTAATGTTCAATTCTACATTTTATGAATACGTTACTTTTACAAATATTTGTATAGGATTCATGTGTTAATATAGTTTTTAAAGCGTCAATGTTGTAAAAATTTGATTTGAAACAAACTTATAATCTATCTAATCTATCTAATCTAAAGATACGCAATTTCGTTTCATGCTTGATGAAGAGAAATATCGTCGTTTCGTGGTATATTGATTATAATGGAACATATTTTTTCATCTCTATGAGCATTTTTAAAATAAGTTTATGAGTCTGTTTGTGTCTCCATATCACCATAATTGCTTGTCAGTTCAGTTTCTTGATGCTCTCCTTCACTGAGCGTCGATTCGGCGTCAACTGTAACAACGTTTTTATTGTTATTTTCACAATGGTTCCTTGAAAAAAAAAACAGTTAAAACTATCCATCCATTACTGTTTGATCTTTAGAATGCACCGGTCTCTGCTGGGGCTGACCTTCATGCTCCCTTGCGGCACGTGGAATTCACTAACACGAATTTAATTAATATACCTAATTTGTTGAAAACGACGGCGACGTGGTTTGCCACCCGTCACGTCCTGATTCTCACAAGGGCGAAAAGCGACTAATGGAGAGCCGTTTCGCTGCGATGAATGGTAGCTCTGTAGTCTCTGCCAACCCATGCGGGGGATATATATATAGATATAGATATATATATATATATATATATATATATATATATATATATATATATATATATATATATATATATATATATATATGAACAAAGATATAGGATATAGATGATCACATTTACGGAAGTACCAACAACTATTGGAGTACACAAGTACTGGAGTGGAGACCACGTTTCAGTAAACGTAATGTGTGATGGACTTTGGACAAATGGTGTGAGGATTTGCGTAGGCTGACTGCCAGAAAATGAATGCGTATTTGGCTGAAGTTTGAACTAAATTGAGCATCATGAAGAATGCCTATTTCTAGGAACTGATCATTATTACCTAGATCTACAATATAATCATTATAATCATGATGTCTTAAAGTTAAAGATAAGAGAGAAAAGTTTATACAAATTGTCACCCAGAACCATGATGGTTCTCGTTAGTAATTTATTTATATTAATAATTTATTTATATAAATATTTATTTAAAATTTTCACAACACATGAAAACATCAGAAATTTACAGAAATTAACATATTATATTTGGATGGAATGATGTAGTAGTTTAAAATAAATATTATATATTGAATTATAAATCAATGCCAAGTAACAGCTTATCAATATCTTAAATAAATAAGTAACTAAAAGTTACCCTAGTCTTATAATATTTAATTCATACACATTACTGCAGTGTAAAAAGAAGGGAAAAAACAAAATGAAACGTGCAGAATTTCATCCAAAATTCCTTCTTCATCCATAAGAATCTTATTACGAAATATTGGTAGAGCCACGCTGCAGACGAATACTTTGTTAAGGATGGCATATTGCTTGTCTGTAGCATTAATGGGCCGTCTCGCTGAAGAAGAACCAAACTCTCGCAGGAAACCGGCGTCTGAGTGGCAGCTTAGCTACCGCGCTTCGTCTGGTGAGTGGTTGAGCTTCGGAGACCCAGTTCCGAATGTTTATGGACAGCTTTGATTTCTTTCCATCAAGTGACACGCCTGTTTGTTTTCCTTCCTATTCCATAAAAAAAAAATTGAATATTGGTAGAGTGACTTATGCCAAATGAAACATTTCTTGTCGTAAAATAAAAAAAAGTTGAATTTAAATTCAAACTTACCGTGCGATCTGGTATCAAGGGCCAGTACTGCGAGAGGTGCTTCATCCAAAACGCCGGACCACCTTGCAGCGAGTACTCTAGACCCTCTATGGCCACGCACAACAACTGTGGGTACCACGCTAGACGATATAGATGAAGCCCCATACATCGATACGCCAACACTTCGTCGCATTATAGCGCTGCAACAAATATTTTTAAAGTTACGTAATCCTGTTTATATCGGATCCCATAGTTATAGGAAGAAAAACGAGCAAGCGTAACATCTGCGACACCCTAGACAGTAAATGCGTCGCCGGCCTTTAAGAAGTAGTGTCTGTTGCAGTATACATAGCTGCGGTAGAATACTTTACAGTTTAAGTAAAGCTAAAAGCGAATCCACGATCTTGCAATACTGAAGATGCTGCAAATGCGTTACGCAAATGTAAGGATGAAATAATGGAAGGAGTAAAAGAAATAAAGATAGGGGATGAAGTTTAGCCTTCTCAATCCAATACTCATCGTATATATAATAAAGTAATACTTGGCATCGATATTATTTGAGAATATGGTATTTCCCCATTCTAGTCAATCCGCTTGTGCAACCAAAAAGGTTATAAATCCAACCTCAAAACAATCAGCGGAAATTAATTATAAAAATAATAATTTTCATATTGTAGAGAAGATTATATCTGATGTTCAAACATAGAGTTCTGTAATTATCATTTAATTGTATATTATAAAATTTGTTCAAAATATCAAATATTGTCTTTTTGTGAAGGCGAGCGCCGAGTGGTCGGAGAAATTAAGGAGAAAAAAAATGATAAAGAATCGATTTAAAGCATCAATCAATCAATCGGGGACGTCCACACCCCGCGCAGAGGTGTGGGATCGAGCCTCGGGGATGAACCCCACTACTCGTGCAGCAACTCAATGGGGCAACCGCCCCC
The DNA here is from genome assembly GCA_031353405.1 of Baronia brevicornis. Taxonomy (NCBI): domain Eukaryota; kingdom Metazoa; phylum Arthropoda; class Insecta; order Lepidoptera; family Papilionidae; genus Baronia; species Baronia brevicornis. The sequence goes on along the minus strand of JASFAT010001968.1, from coordinate 724,203 downwards.
CGGTCTTAGGTGGCGCTATTCCTAGCGGCTTTTGGGCGTCCTTTAACGACTTCGCGTCGTCGAGATATGGCTGAACCTATTCCTACGTTGGGTCCGTCGCTGGCCCTCTTCCCTCGCGGGAGCCAGGAGGCGACAGGAGGATTTCGCGTGGGAGTGGACGTCCCTCAGGTGGGCGAGCGTGAAGGGGAGCAAAATTATTAAGGTGTGGGTGTGGTCCATTGTCGGCTCGGTCGAACATCTTCCGAGCCAACTGGACCACAAACTCATGGATGCTCTCCACCCTGAGGTCCCTCGCTATAACGTCGTTACGCACATAGCGAGCCGCCCCCACGACGGCTATTCACCACGTGTGTTACCTGTGTGGTGAGCCGCAGCGTGCGGTCGATGCGGACTCCGAGGTACGTTACTGTGGTCTCCCAACGTACATTCTGCCCCCGAAGCTTAAGTGGTCTTGGTAGTTTACCGTGGCCGGTCACAATGGCGCATGTCTTCCCAACGTTGACAGACATTCGCCATGTGTCCAGCCACTCGGGTAGCAGATCCAGCAGCCTCTGCAGCTTCTGTGCTGCCATATGGACCGAACAAGACGACGCGAAGAAAGCGCTGTCGTTGGCGTACAATGCCAACATGACGTCGGTTTCCCACCATTGCAGCCGACCTTCCAGGGTGGGGATATCATGATTTCTCAAGCATACACAATGCTCGTCGTTGGGCAAAGGCTATCAACGCCATCTATTGCTCCGCGTAAAAGCGCTTTGATTGTCGATTTAATAATGCAAAGCGGAGAAAATAGATGTCGTTGTTATACACTTTTGACAGATTCCTGTCTGTAAAACGAATAAAACGGCTCATCCTAGGAAGCGCAAATGCGCTTCATTCAAAATTAAAAATGCCCTCATCACCTGAAACTGTAAAAACTGAATAATACTTTTTCAATTGCTACTGTAAGTTCACACTAGCCCTATATATATATATATATATATATATATATATATATATATATATATATATATATATATAGGACCTATAACTTGTTCAAATTTTCAATCGTTTATAAAATATTTTTTATTCATCCACTCAAGTTCAAACACTTTTTTTAAACTTGTAGTAGATGACACTTGATGTTAACACAGTTTTTTTCAAATATTAATTAAATTAAATTGATTAATTTTATATAGGATATATACCAGGATAAGACATATACGTACATACATATCGTCACGCCTGTCTCCCGTAAGGGTAGGCAGAGACCACAGATCACCATCTGCTACGATCTCGGCATACTTTCCTTGCTTCTTTCACACTAATTACACTCGTCATGCAAGCCCGCCGATTAAGGGTACTCTTGACCTGGCCTTTCTTAAAAACTTCACCAATTTCGTCAAACTTTGTTTTCCGTGGTCTATCCCTACCGACTCTTCCATCCACATTCGCAACGTAAATTTCTTTTGTCAGTCGTCTTTCATCCATCTTCTCTATGCACAAACCATTTAAGCATCCCTTTCTCAACTTTTGCCATTTCATTTATTGTAATTATTTAATAAAAAGCAATAAAAATAAACTTTTTCGTTGTTGACGTAATTAGGAATTTAATTTGATTATTTTATTATATATATATATTACTTGTTTATGTGAACATTAAACTTTCGTACTTTTAACAAAGTTGAGTGAAGCAATTTTCGTTTTAGCATACCGTGGAAAGTAATATAAGTTTAATGATGGGAATAATTTAAGCTACCTTTCTTCCGGATCGCGCTGCGGCCGGCTCTTCTTCTTGCACATAATGACTAGCGCTACGCAGAGGGTAGTTAAAATTGTAAGTAGGACGAGGGACAATGCCGCCCCAATTAGCAAAGCTGCGCTATTATCACCGGCCGTGGGCTGCGGTGGAGACGGCGTCATGGTTTGTAGCGACCCTTAAATAAAACATTTTTAACTTCATAATGGTGGATGAAACAGGAAAACCATTATTTATTATTATTATTTTATTTTGTGTGTACAATATTTTTAACAATATAAGATTTATTAACTCTTTTTCGTCGATAAATTTTTCTTCACTAACTAGCGGGAGTCCAGTAACAACATCCTCCCCCAAAGCACCCCGCCTAGTATAATCTTTGGTTACAGTCATATAGTATTTATCATCTACCCTGTCCAGATCATCGCTCCATCTATCATAACACTCCGTTGCAGTCTCCATGTCAATACTCGTCTATTCAAGCAGTTGTCGATTCTCTTTTTTTATGGGATAGGAGGGCAAACAAGCAAGCGTGTCGCCTGATGGAAATCAATCAACGCCGCCCATAGACTTTTGTGGTGTGTGTAGGCTTCTTTTTTGAAGGTGCCAATATCGTATAGGTTCGGAAAAGCCGCCGAAGGTAGCCGGTTCCACAGAGTGGTGGTGCGTGGATAGAAGTTTCGAGAGAAGCACACCGTACTGGATCGCCAATCATCCAGATGGTGGGGATGAAACTTTTCTTTACGGCGAGTTGTGTGGTTGTGCCTCTATTGGTGATTGTATTACATCTGAATGACTTGACGGAGGAAGCTTATATTATAAAATTGAATACTCTTTATTTACACCCACACTACAATAAAAATCATAATATATACTTCCCACTCGACATATGATAAGCTCCAGGCATGCTTAAGGTATATCTATAGCTATGAGTATAGTATGGTATGTCTATAGCTATAGACATACTTTAAACACAGTTAATGCGCGCGCAGCTGCCTACGTACACGCATCACGCCCACACATTGTATATACCAGATTGTATGTGTGTGCGTTGGACGCTTCATGGATGGATAAAGTTTTGAGAGTCGCGTCATCAACATGCTGTAGTAATGGTAGCATTTAATATGTCAATTAGTTTGAAATTTCAAAATACAGTTTTAAGTTTGCACTTCTGTTGGCAGTCCTCACGACTGCCTCCAATTTACTTTTTCTTTAAATGATGTTGCATTGGTGTTTTACATTTCTTAAAGGCAATGCTTCTGCAATGCCTATGAGACTGTGGATACCTATGGGCGGCGTTGATTGCTTTCCATCGGGTAATACGCCTGCTCGTTTGCTTTCCTATTCCATAAAAAAAACCATATGTGGATAAAAGTTCCCACAAAGATACCACTCACCAGGTCTATCCAAGTCATCAACTGTCCGTATCGGTATACTGTGTAGAGCAGCCGGTCTTTGAGATCTACCCCGCGGTGTCTCTGAATAGACCAGGAACGTGTAACGGCCAGGACTTAACGCGTCAAGTGGAAATTGAGGTGTGAAGTCGTTGCTGGCACGGTACACCGCTTCTGTGAGGCCTCGACCAGTAATACCCTGGGAAGGAAGTAATGCAATAAAACCTGAACATACTTTCGTCCGAACCTACCTACATATTTCACAATAACTATTGTTCTGTAATACCGATTTATTTATTTAATTTTATATTAATATTTTTTATTTAATCTTCTTCTAAGGGTGCCTCTCCGACTTGTGAAGGTTGGCAGCCAATTCGGCACAACTTTCCTCCTCCTTCGCGAGGTGCAGCAGTTCTGGAGCACTCGCTATCCCGGTCCACTCCCTGATATTGCGTAGCCAAGATTTTCGTTTTCGACCAACTTGTCTTTTATAAGTTTTATTTAATATTTATTTATAATTATGATTTATCATATTTTGTTTTTCCATCAAGTTTCATGTTTACTATTGTTCTTTAAGAAATAAAATAAAAATAAAAAAAGCCTTTTTCGCCACACATGTTACAATTTTGTACAAAAATGAATATAATATTAATGTTTTATTTTGGTTGCATGGACCCCTCTCAAGTATTTTTCTCCAAGGATTTTCATTTTTCTCTACTTTTTTCTATTTGTTATTTATAGCAAAAAATAATTGTTTAATATCATTTTAAAAAAATAAAAGATTTTTTTTTAAAGGAAAATAAATAATAAATCTGTATATTATATTGATAATAATATAATAATAGTCTGTAACTGTGCAAATTATCTATTTATGAGCAATTTAATAAAAAATATGAATAAATTTATAGTTTGAGGAAACATTTTGTAAGGTGATACGCTTGCTCGTTTGCTTCCCTATCATATAAACAATAAAAAAACAATAAAAAGAAGAAGGATGACACCAAGCACGGCAGCACACATTCAAGCCGCGCTCACCTGGTCGCTCATGGAGTCACTGTCGAGGCCACTTGGCTCCGGTTCGCTGTGATGGCGTACCTCCAGCGCCTCCAGGATAAACCGTTGGGGTAACCCCCCGTCGTGGCCGGGCTCGCAGCGGAGGATATCGTCTTCTATTTCGCAATTGTTAGGGGGTTCAGGAAATGCTGAAAAGTTTAAGCATTATAATAAAAAGAAAATTATTTATTTCATGTGAGGACAACAGCTTATTCTAAGATACATTCTATCCCATAAAAATAATCTTAAAAACTATATTGGGCGGGTCACGTTTGTAAGAGAACCAGATACCTTCGGCGGTCTTTCCGAACCAACAAATCTACCGAAGAAACAAATTTACGCATATCTAAAAGGCCAGCAATACTTCCGTGACTCCTACAGTGTCGCGATTGTCTATGGGCGGGGTTGATTGCTTTCCATCAGCCCGCACGATTGCTCGTTTCCTTCTGTCCCATAAAAAACTCGACAATCGACAACTGCTTGAATAGACGAGTACTGAAATGGAGACTGGAACGGAGTGTGACATTTAATGATGGATAGAAGATATACAATGATAGATAGAGCGATGATCTGGGCACGGTAGATTATAAAACCTAAATGAGCATAACCAATGGTTGGGCTAGGCGGCGTGCTTTGGGGAAGGATTTTGTTCAGTACTAGACTTCCGCTGGTTAATGATGAAAAATTTATTAACGAAAAAGAGTTAATACATTATGTAAAAATACTGAGTTAGTATGTAATCTTTAGTTTAAAAATAAAATTTAATCAATATCAGCCCGCGACAGTCCACTGCTGGACATAGGCCTTACTCAAGGCGCGCCACCTTAATAATATCCTAAGTCTTCCTCTGATAAACGATCATTACAATCAAAAGCGGAAGAAGAAGAGCACAGTATTACCAGCGGGCATTATCCTAAAAAGGCAAGGTTCTCTTTGATTTCCGACGTCGTTGCTCGCCCAACAGGCCAACCACCCCAAGTCCTCTCCAGTGTCCGGGGCGAGGCCATGTATCACTGTACTGCTGGAGCCCATTACCGTCACATTTGAAGCCGGTATCTGCCGATGAACATTTTTAATTAGGTCAGGGTATGCAAGAGTTTTTTTTTTTGTTATATAGCAGAGCAGGCACGCTTGTTATCTGATTGACCTATTGCCGAACGGATACGGCGTTGAACTAAGTCCAGATATTTCTCAAAGCCGGGAATCGTTTCTGCAATCTGTAGTGATGAGATATATGTGCGGCGTTGACTTTTCAGTCGATGCGCTTGCTCGTTTGCCTTTCTCTCTCTCTGGTTGATCTTTCATGTCTGAAGATCGCGATCACCAGACTTCACCCAGCGGTTCTTCAATTAATTACGGTCGGCAGAGAGTCGGACCACTCCCACAAAACTGGAGATCTTATTATGGTTCAGTTTGTCAGACCATCTCATCGGGGATCTTTTCCCCTCTACATATGCAGAGACGATCAATTTCTCCAAGTTCTCATCTTGGGGGCGGATAATGTTTCCTAAATAACTAAAGATACGGCGTCGACTTATCATGGATAGACGGTCTTGTATTCCAAGTTGTACTTCCCCTTACTCCCCTAACTTTGCCTTCCTATAGCATGAAAAAGAAGAAAGTTGGCAGAGACCATAAAGCTCCATCCGTTACCATTCATCGCAGCGAAACGGCTCTCCATTAGTCGCTTTTCGCCCTCGTGAGGATCAGGACGTGACGGGTGGCGAACCACGTCACCGTCATTTTTCAACAAATTAGGTATATTAAATACGTCTTAGTGGATCCCACGAGCCGCAAAGGAGGATGGAGGTCAGCCCCAGCAGAGCCCTGCATGCTGAGGTAAGGCACCATAGTACCCAGGGGGAGCCTGATCCCGGGACGGTCGGCACGCTTTCAACTAGGCTCGCCGCTAGCCACGCATCCATTGGCACTTTCGAAAGTCGAAAATAAACACGTAAAATAATGTTATTAATCAGGTTTTAAAATTGATAATAAAAGAACATACCGGTAAAACGTCTTTTGTCCCATTGTATGTCCAGTAGAATCTTAAAGGTCCAGCATCACGCGTAGACGGAGCGGTAACAGAACACCTCGCGCGCACTTCACCTCCTGGCGCACCAGCAAGTTGTTGGACAACACTGCCGGCAGAGCATTCTGGACGTGCTGAGCAGAAAATAATCATTGAACTAGAAGAAAGAAACTAAAGAATCTCTCTAGAACTCAAATCTTGAAACCATGGCGTATCGACTCCATTGACTCAGTCACCTTGAGCGAATGGGGAAGGATCTCAGTGTGAAGAGGGTGTATTTGTGTCGACCAAAGTGAACTTCAAGACAAAAAAAGATGGACGACGCTCGTTTCGGAGGACAGAATCCACTTCCGTTCACTGAGCCAGCGGAGTAAGTCTAGAAATCAAAAGACCCAGCAGTAGTACATATTTCCATCCATCCATTAATGGCTTCCTTCAATTCTTTATATTTAGCTTTTTATTCTAATTGGTCAATAAACTTTCTTCTTGGTCTCCCTCTTTTCATTCTTCCTCTAATTTTGAATAAAAGTAAGGTATCTAATAAATATTTCGATTTCTATTATATATTTTCAATTAAGGGTACTTTTGACCTGGCCTTTCCTAAAAACTTCGACAATTTGATCAAGCTATGTTTTACTTGGTCTTCGCCTACCGATCCTTCCATCCATATCTGTCTGTTTACCCATAACTTAAATGCTTCCACTTGTCGATGTAACTACTTCCATTTTCTTTGATCCAAGGCTAGATACGAATAATACGAACAAGGAAACAGAAGGAAAAATATAAATTCCCCACTCATATTTTTCCTTGTACTTTTTTATTTGGTCTACAAAATTTCTTCTTGATCTTTCTTTTTTCCTTCTCCCTTCCTTCCTTCCTTCCATGACGATCTAAATGTTAAATCATACTGAACTTATACGTTTACCGTTTCTTTACATTCAATAAATATATTTATTTATTTATGGAGTCAGGCGTTACTTTACGGAAATCCATCACTATGTGGACAGTCAAAGGTCTTACTTAGCTAAGATCCGCGACAAGCAAAACAATAACAGAAAATTAATAATGTGTGTTTTCCTGCTGGATGGAGTGGATTTATTTGGAACTTAAACCAAAAACTTATCGAAAATCGGAAAAACACACACTACCACTTTTCCACCTTGTAAACACGTGTTTCGCCTCAAAACGAGGCATCTTCAGGTATAGTAGTATCAACTATATCTGAAGAAAGTTGTCGCGGATCTTAGCTAAGTAAGACTTTTGACTGTCCACATAAATATATTTATTAATTATCAGATGCTGAATACTCACAAAGCACATTTATTGTTATCGGCTCACTAAGACCACTGCCTTCTGTGTTCCTGGCCCGACACCGGTATCTGTCTGAATGGTATCTCCTCAAACCTCTCAGCACTAGTCTGTTACCCTCGACTGATATACCTCCAATGGGATCGTCGTGAACAAGATGATCCTAGGCGAAGGAAAAGTTGATTTTCAATCTTGTATCATATTGAAATGCTAATTAAACAATTAATATAAAAAAATTCGTTCGATTCCCGCATCGGAATAAATATTTATATGGATTTATAAATGTTTATTCCGAGTCTGGTAACCCCCCCAATCCGCATTTCCTTTCCTCTGTATCCTTTCCCTTCCTCTCCGCCAATCTACGGTCTGCCGTGCCAATGGATGCGTGGCTAGGGGCGAGCCTAGTCGTAATCGTGCCGATCGTCCCGGGGTCGGGCTCCCCCGGGGACTATGGTGCCTTACCTCAGCATGCAGGGCTCTGCTGGGGCTGACCTCCATCCTCCCTTGCGGCTCGTGGGATTCACTAAGACGAATTTAATATACCTAATTTGTCAAAAATGACGGCGACGTGGTTCGCCACCCGTCACGTCCTGATTCTCACGAAGGCGAAAAGCGACCAATGACGAGCCGTTTCGCTGCGATGAATGGCAGCGGATGAAGCTCTGTGGTCTCTGCCAACCCCTGCGGGGGATAGGCGTGAATATATAATAATAATAATATAAAAAAATATAGTCAATTCCTACTTTTATATTCTGACAAATATCTTATATAACATTATTGACGACCAATTGGCGCAGTGGCGAGGCCCATGGAGTTAATCAAGGGTCGCGGTTTCGATTCCCGCATAAATATTTGGAATAAATAGATGTCCTGAACCTCGTAACCCCGCCAACTGGCGGTAGACCAGCGTAGTGGTGGTGGCTCAATAGATACATCTATAGCTTATAAATGTTTCTCCTATTTAAAACTAAAATAAATTTGTATAAACATCAAGTGTTATCCACTACAAGATTCAAAACAGGGGGGGGGAGAAGAGGAGTTGAGCCTCCGGAACTCAACCGCTCACCGGACGAAGCGCGGTAGCTAAGCTACCACTCAGACGCCGGTTTTCCGCGAGAGCGTGGTACTTCCCCGAGCGAGCCGCCCCATTTATGCTACAGACAAATATTTTTTTAGCTCTACCACTCGTACACTTCAGAACTAAACAGATCTTGGAAGCTTAATATTCCCTCAAAATAAAGCTAGACGTGAATCATCACACGATGACATTGAGAAATATCAAGATGCGATTGGATATAAATTAATTTAAAACGTTACCTCTAGACCCTTATAAAATGTAAAATTGGTTGGCGGTGGAGATGCGTCGGCAGAGCAAAGCAGAACAGCGTCCTCGTCTTCGCGGAGCATGTGTGGTTCTTTCGGCTCAACTAACGACATCTGAGCCACGGGTGGATCTGCAGATGTTATTCTATAAACTTATCTTCATAATAACCACTTACCAATATTTTAAACCATCATATCAGTGGCATCATATTAAAAAGTTTGCTCATATTTCAACTAATAAAAATACGCCATTTTTTAGACATATCAAGATTTATTTTATATTTTTTGTGGAACGCACACTCTAACAGGTGTTGGCAGAATGACCAGCGCTGTAGTTAACAAACTACATCATTAAAGCTGAGTCAAGGCTTATTCTTTGGTACATTAATGTTAATTTTAAGTTATTCCGAAATTTTTGCAGTCCTTTACTCTAATTTTAGCTTAATTTTCATTTTTACTTTTGATTTTGCTTGTATCTATCTATTTATCTATCTATCTATCTATCTATCTATCTATCTATCTATCTAGCCTTTTTATCGGGCCCTTGTGACCATTCCATGGCAATTAATCTTCAATGTTGGATATCGAGATGCTATGCTCACTTAACATCATCTTCAGTCTTTCTGTATGAGACTTATAAATATCCTATAATAAAGAAGTACCATTCATTCCAAACACCTTGATGGTTGGTATTGACCAAGCGATTCTATAATCATTCCCTGCCGTAAATTATGAAACTCTGAAATAACATACAGGACGTGTTTCCAAACAAATACAATGTTAAAGAGATGAGCGTATGTTTTCATCATAGGCTGTATTTGTAATGTCTCTGGTGTTGTGAATATGTATAAGCGATTACTAAAATTATATAACCCAAATACTATTTGCCTACAATTATAAAAGTTGTACCTATATTCGTAATTCGTCTTGGTAAGCAGCGATCCAGTACGGTGCAGTTTTCCTCTTAATCTCTTTCTATAGACAACTTTGTGGAATCCGCTGTCTTCAACGATATTTTAAAACCTTTTAACAAGCCTACACCTTTCTCAAAGGTTGGTATAACATAATACCTCTGTTTTTCACAGATCCTTATAATGTTCGTTGCTTTCCATCAGAAGACACGTATATTCTTCTATGTTTCTATTCCATCTGTGAAAAACCTAATAGAAATATTGATAGTTGGATTCTCCATAAGTGCGATCGTTTAAGAAAATTATATGACAGCTTCGATCACAAACATTATATTTTGTTGCCGCGTTGGGGCCATAAAGTCAGCGAGTCGTTATCGTACAAAAACGTCTCCCTCAATATTCAAAATGGATTTAAGACATCCATATTGGATTTTATCGCCGGGAACTACGTAGAAAATTATATTTTGGAAGCCGAAAGGAAATATTCTTACTCACACATAACTTCTAGTGTCACTGAATCTTCCAAAGTGTACGCCGGAAACCAGGGGTTGGAGACACGGCAGAGAAGTTGTCTGCCGCTGTCTTCTCTCCGTATGCGCCAAGTTAACACACTTCGGGTGATGTCCCCTTCGACTTCAACCTAAAATAGAAAAACAAATTGACACGTATTGAAACTACGTCACACATGGGAAGACAAAAGAAATTACACGAGAGATGAAGATTAAAGAAATTACTCGAGAGACGAAGATAAAAGAAATTATACGAGAGACGAAGACAAAAGAAATTACAAGTGAGATGAAGACAAAAGAAATTACTTCAAGCAAATGCTTGACGACCAATTAGCTCAATGGTGCGATTCGGTTGCCGCTTACAGCGAGCGTAGAGCTCATGGTTATAGACATGTACAAAGAGCTTATGTCAACACCATTAAAATTGAACGCTCACGTCGGGCAGGACATATAGAAAGAATGGACGTTACTATGGATGAGCACCCAAACTTTATTAATCGGATAACCAGACGGAAGAAGAAACTAAGGCAGGTGGCAATACGGAGTCGACCAGGACGTTAAAACTACGTGCAAATTGCAGGGACAAAGCGAAGAATAGATCAAAGAAGAAGAATAGAAGAACTGGAATCATATTCTGGACCAGGCCAACCCGCAGCTGTAGCGGCTTTGATGATTAAAGCTACTGAATCTGTAATAAATGTATTATTTAACTCTTCCCTAACGCGATAAATTGTTGTTAAATCAATTACCTCAGTCAGAGTGGAGTCGATACGTTGGGAGTTGATAAACCAATCGATATTCGGTGCTGGTTTAGATCCTCGTGTCGTGCACACGTAGGATCTTTCACGGCCGGCCCTCGTGGCCGCTGCCCCGGTGATCCTGGCCAACTGGGGTTTCACTAAACACGAAATATATAAATTATTAGTGATGTGCATCGAGTACGATATCGCTAATCGATTCACTCGAACGTTTTAGTTGAGTCCATTTAGGAAAATACACCATGTATTAAAAGAGCAATATCAAGCAGATTTTCAGATCTCTATTATCGTGAAAATGAAAATCTGCTTATACCGCAACTATATCTTTTTAAATTACAATTGAATCCACATTAGGGAAATTACGTATAAACATATACGCATATGCACACGGACGCTCACACACACACACATATATTAATACATAATGTTAATTGTTATATATTTTTGTTATTTATTTCTCCATAAATACGATTAGTCAGCAGTAAGAGTCATTAATTAGAAATAAGGGGTGGAAGACTAGAGACCTGACATACTCGTACAGGCTCACCGCTAGTTACGGCACCACGTCGCCGTCATTTTCAACAAATTAGGTATATTAAATTCGTCTTTAGTGAATCCCACGAGCCGCAAGGGAGAGTGGAGGTCAGCCCCAGCAGAGCCCTGCATGCTGAGGTAAGGCACCATAGTCCCCGGGGGAGCCCGACCCCGGGACGATCGGCACGCTTACGACTAGGCTCGCCCCTAGCCACGCATCCATTGGCACGGCAGACCGTGGATTGGCGGAGAGGAAGGGAAAGGAGAAGAAAGGAAGAGGCAGGAAAGGAAATGTGGATGGGGGGGGGGGTTACCAGACTCGGAATAAACATTTAAAAATCCATATAAATATTTATTCCGATGCGGGAATCGAACCCGCGACCATTGACTCCGCGGGCGGAGGGCCCCGCCACTGAGCCAATCGTCGGCCAACTTGTCATGTGGAAATAAATAATTATGATAAAGAGTAACTCGAGTGCAAATTATTTACATATCGACACGCCTATTTCCCTTGCGGATAGGAAGAGACCACAGATCTCCATCTGCTTCGATCCCGGTACATTTTGCTTCATCAAACAAGCAAGCGTGTCGCCTGATGGAAAGCAATCAACGCCGCCCATAGCCATCTGCAGTGCTATAGCTATTCCGGAAGCGTTGGTAGCTTTTTAAAAATGTGTAGGCTTGTTTTTCGAAGTTTCAAAGTTAATTTAGTACTTACAAAACAATTTTATGGTGACGTCTCTATATTGTGCCTTCAACAGGGGCGGCTCGACTCTGCACTGCAATGTGGTACCGGCCATCTCTCTAGACAATCTTTGCAGTTGGACCTGACACACCGAACCTTCTCTGGTTATCGCCAACAGCTCCTGACCCCTATACCATGAGACATCTGGTGGGGGTTTTCCTGGTGACAAGCGAGTTAATGAAATAATATATATATCAATTAAGATTTTAAAAGTCAATTATAAACCAATATAGATTATAAAGAAAATTATATTAAAAGTAATTGTTATTTATTGTGATCCAAAGTACCAATACACTTAGTGAAATATTCGATTTTTGGCTCTGAAGAAGTTCTGGCGAAGTGGGGCTTCTTAGCCAGAAACTCCTTGTGCAACTGTGAAAGAGGCAAACAAACAATGGCACACTTGACATCCTTCTCTCAGTGCCCTGTCACCTGCTCAGCACATGGCCTTATGAGGGCAATGGATGATGCGGTGTCAGGGGCCAGGTTCTGGACTGGTAGAGTGTACCTCGTGTTGAGGCGAAACACATGTTGTGTATACGGCTTGTGGACGGCCATTTTTGGTAAGATATAGTTTAAGTTCCACGCAAATCCACTTCTTCTAGTAAAAGCACACATTATTATTTTTTTTTATTTTTGTTTGCTTGTCGCGGGTCTTAACTAGGTAAACAAATTCTGTCTGTCCACATATTGTTTTAATTAATTAACATATTGTAAAAATAGTTTTTAATAAATTAATTTAAGAACATTTAGTTTTTTGAAAATATTTTTGCGGCCGTTTATAATTTGTAGACCTATGGATATTTATTCCATACCTAGGTAATTATACCTGTAATATATTTGTATGTAATGGTATCTAAAATAGAAAGATATCTATCTATTACGGGGCAAGTGTAAAGTATCTTATTATACCTACCTCCAGAAGCTTGGCAGGACAAAAGAAGATTTGATCCTTCGCGGAATGGTCCAGCAATTGATCCTGTTATCTCTTGACCGTCAGAATCGTATATACGTGGGGATTCTGGAGGTACTACAATGAAAATAAACAACTGAATACTTGTACATATTATACATACATATGATCACGTCTATTTCGAAAAGAGGTTGGCAGAGGCCACAGATTAAGATTTCTTTTGACTTTTCTTGAAAACTTCAGCGATTTGGGCAAGGTATATTCTCCTTAGTTTTTCCCTTACGAACCCTTCTCTCTACATCCGCAATGTATTAAAAGATCTATGAAATATAATAATATACACAATACACTCAAAATTTGAGCACACGCACCCACTATAGATACACTCACACCTCACCACGACGGCATATGGACAAACTTAATTTTGTGTATGTCGTATAATAGTATGAAATAACAATATAATGTATTAGACCTCGCGCATGAGATTTCCGCCATGTGGCACGTTGATTCAACTGTCATTGTACCCATAGTGGTCTCTGTGAATGGACTTATCAGTAAAAATTAGGACGCCCATCTGTCCAAGTTAGGTTTAGGTAAGTGGGTTAAATTCAAAATTCAAAAAGCAGCCATATTGTGCACGGCTAGGATCGTGATAAGGTTCCTTTCCTTGGATGCATAATCCTTCGCGTGCTTGGTTTATCCTGCCACGAAGGATTAATAACCATAGTAATAGTAATTTTTTTATAGAGATTTATTTTTATATTAATAATATTGTTATTAAGAGAAAAATATGGAAATAAAGGTATATAATGTATAATAAATAAATAAAAAACAATATAAAAAAATGTAAAGAAACATCTAATGTTATTATATAGGACAAATGGTAGAAACATGATACGTAAAGTCCAATATTGGTCCAAGAGGCTTATGTCTATCAGGTCTGTCCCAGGCTTATAATATATATTTTACATATAAGAAGAAATAGCGCTTTAAATCTTATAAAATAAACAAAAAATGTTTACAATATCGTCAAAAGTGTCGTAAATCAAACGTATTAAAATATGTAGCTAGACATAAATCAATATGTATCATAGGGAATTTATTTATCAAACTCCCTATATTTGAACCGCCATGCATTTTTGTTTGTATATTTCATCTTTGATTATAATTGATTTTTAGATTATTGAACTAGCTTTCCGCGGACTGCCTGCGGTAGCCCCTCGAGACTATGCTAGAGTTTAGGACTTCAGATTTCTAAATTTCAGCGAAATCGGCCCACGAATGACGATTTTAGCTTTGTATGGTAGCCATCTTGTTTTCCACTATTTTTATCGGATGTTCTTCTCCCCCCCCCATTTTTTGTTCGAGGGCGATCTCGCTAGGTTTTACGGATCAGGCGAGCCGTTGAGCAAAATTTTACCAGCTTTATATCGATCCTCGCATCGGAATAAATATACGCATGGCTTTACAGATATTTATTCCCAGTCTGGTAATCCCGACAACCCGCATTGGACAAGGTTAACGTCAGTCCCTCCAGAAATGGAGAGTGCTCAGTAGTAGGACATTATATGGGCTCAGAATTAAAAAAGTATTCCAAACATACACTGAGGTCATAATTACAAAATGTCATACTTACGATCCATCACTAACAAAAATGGTTTACGTAAAAAAATCATACTCACCAATAACAGTCAAGTTGACCTTGTAATTTCTCGTTGGAGAATCGACATAATCGATTCTACACCTGTAAACGCCTTCGTCGTAACGCGCCACCTTCTCAACCGCGAGGTGAGCTGAAGACGGATCGGATTCGTTCAGAACGAAATGAGTTCGCGTACCGAATTCGCCAGCTACGGCCCAGTGCACAGGGGGACCATTTCGAAAGTCCACTCTGGAAGAGACATCAAAAAGGGTTTTTGTAAAATACATACATATCATCATGTTTCCCGTAGAGGTAGGCAAAGACCAAAGATCTCCATCTGCTAGAATCTCGGCACACTTTCCTTGCTTCCTCCACACTCGTCACTCTCTTCACGCCAGCTCGCCGGTTAAGGGTAGTCTTGACCTGGCCTTTCCTAAAAACTTTGGCAAAATGATAAAGGTATGTTTCTCTTGGTTTTCCCCTACCCATGGAATAGTCATCCATATCCGCAATGTATTTTATTTCATTTATCATTAATATTACATACGTATGTACATGAGAGCGTTGCCGGTTGACCCTGATTTAGTTTGACCGAAACCCAAAGTATCTTAACCACCAGCTACCTTCAGCGGTGTTTCCGAACCCATGCGACATTGGAACCTTCGAGAAATACCCACACATTTTTTAAAGGCCGAAAACGCCTCTGCAACGCCTATGGCACTGCGGATGTCTTTGGACGGCGTTGATTGCTTACCATCAAGTGATACGCCTGCTCGTTTAACTTTCTATCCCATTAAAAACCCATTTCATATAAGATATAAAACTGTTTTATTCTTTTTTACAGTCCATATACCCTATAGCCCATTGCTGAGAACGGATGTTAACCCACCGGGCTTGTCCAATACGTATTGGCGGGGTTATCAGACTCGGAATAAATATCTGTAAGCTATATAAGAAAAGAAAGATCATGGACAGAACGCTGAAGAAACAAATTGGAGAGGCATATACCCTGCAGTGGGCAAACACATGCTGCAGAAGAAGAAGGTCATACAAATATTTATTTCAATGCGGGTATCGAAGTCACAACCATTGACTTCTTGGGCGAGGGTCCCTGCCACTGAGCCAAATAGTCGTTATAATTGGTCGTATAAATTGCTAGTAACAGAAGTATGTTTGTATACTGTTCTTTGAGTTTTTATAACTTAATGCAAAAATACAGTGGCAGACAAAGGCGTGTTATTGTATACTCGAGAATATTTTACATCGAAAGCCGTTCTAGACTTGAAATAGTTATTGTTAAATTGTGCGAGCTTCCGTTACTGGCTCACACATTTTATAACAACTCGTTAAGTCGCAGGAAGGAAGCAATCCAGTAAAAGATTCCGCCCATCTTCCGTTTTGGAACCCCTCCAGGCTTGAGCCATTGAATCAAAAGAGAAATATTTGTTTAGATCTGGCGTCTGCCGAGTGTTTTCCCCGGATCAATAACATCCGCAGTGTATTTGGCTCAAGGTGTAACATAAAAAAGGGATAAATCACCTTACAATTTCGTTTTTCCAGTGATTGCTCGATACAAACAAAAAGTCGATTGTTCAATCCAATTTATTTGCCTCCATTCTTGACATTTCTAGTAGTATGAGGTTCTGATTAATTGAGTGTTATACGAGCGTTTCGTTTAGTTGATAAAAAATATATATATATCGATTCATTCAAAAAGCGACCATAGACGATTAAAATCGTCAAAAATGGAATATCTCAAGACAAATAAAAAAATAAAAAAGGTGCGAAAATTTGGTAACCCTGGTTGCCAACATTAAGGTAATTTCTCAAAACAAACAAAAAGCCGATTTTCTATCCAAGATAAATGCATTCATTCGTTGACACTTCTAGTAGTACTATAACAATTAAGAGTAATTGCGCGTTTCACGTGCGTTTTGTTTAATTAATAAAAATATATTGATTTATTTAAAAAGTAACCGTTAGAGATTAAAATAGGGAAAAATGAAACATATTAAGACAGAAAAGGGAATAAAATAGAAAGCCCGGCAGAAATTCATGCATACATACATATCATCAGCCCTGTTTCCCGTAGGGGTACGTAGAGACCACGGACCTCCATCTGCTACGATCTCGGCACACTTTCCTTGCTTCCTCCACACTCATCACTCTTCATGCAAGCTCGCCGGTTAAGGGTTCTTAACCGGCGAGCTTGCATGAAGAGAAGCTTGCAGAAAGGACTGGTCCTTTTTTAAAAACATCGGCAATTTGGTCTAGGTATGTTGTCCCTACCGACATGGTCAAGGTATGTTGTCCTATCCACATCCGCAACGTAAATTTATTTTACCAGTCGTCTTCCCTTCCATCCTCTCTATGTGTCCGCTTTAAATTTCCATTGCTAAATATCTAACGAGGAGAGTCCATATTTTTCATTTTAACACTAGTAAAGTCATGCAAGAATAAATCAGCTCGACCGGCGAATCCACCGTATACCGTTCATGTACGTTGGCGGGAAAAGACACAGAGTATTATTATTATTACTTTTCTTTTTGTTTTTGTTGGCAATTAGTTATAACTATTATGCCAGTGTCAAGTAAAATACAATAAAATCAAATCTTTAGCAATATAACTAGTCAGTTTGTCACGTTACGTTTGATAAAATGGTGGCTATTTTACCAAAACCTTTTATGGACTTTTTCAGTCAACTTAAAAGATACACGCATTTATTTCATATCACTTCACCTATTCGCTTTGTTCGAACTATATTGTATAATACACCACAAATAAACAGTATAACTGAAAATAATATCAGATCGTGAAAATGAAATAAAAACACGACGTCACTGATCTAAGTTGGCGGGAAAAGTCCTATTACTGTTTTAATTTTTACAGATGTCCTTTGACTAGTGCGCTTCGTTTAATCGGTAAAGAATATATCGATTAAATCGTTAAGAAAAATTTCATCCCCACCATCTGAATGAGTGGCGATCTACTACGGTGCGTTTCTCCCGTAACTTCTTTCCACGCACCACCAGTTTGTGAATCAGCTACCCTCGGCAGTCTTTCCGAACCGTTACGAAATTGGAACCTTCAAAAAACAAGCCTATACATACCTAAAAGGTCGGCAACGCTTCCGCGACTCTTGCGGTGTCGCGGTTGTCCATGGGCGGCGTTGATTGCTTTCCATCAGGCGATCACGCTTGCTCGTTTGCCCTCCTATCCCATAAAAAAAATTGAAATGCGACCATAGACGATTAAAATTGCCAAAAATAAAAGATATTGAGAAAAATCCGAGACATTAGAATTTGATAACAGACAAATTAATGAATTTTGAAGATACCAAGGACGCACTAGCAGTTAAAAGTATCTATATGCCTTATTTAATACATGTTGCCCGGACGATTATATTAGCGGAGAAGTAACTTTTCAAGCGATAACACGGGATGACAAGTTGGCTTCCAGCCAGCACACACACTAGTGTTCTCACGAGTAGTGGGATGTCTTAATTCAAAACTTCTGCCTTACTTTATCTGTTTATTGTTTAACTTGGCCGCTTAACTTGTATCAAGCCGGTGTTATTTTAAAAGCTTTCAACTTACTTTTGCCTTTCAATCTGCTAATTCAGTTGGAAAAGTTTCGCAAACTTATATATTTTCTATTTCTTTATCTTTTGATCATATCAGAAAGCTAATATCGTGAACATTAGCAATATGATATTATCAAAAGATAATAGATATTTTTATTTCTAACCATTTTCTTAAAAAGGTCTCTCTTCTTTTCACTTTTCGTCACCTCTTATGCTGTCAGAACTTCTATAGGATACAAGCAGAATGAAGATATCAGGTCTGGGTAAAGCCGTAGCCAGAACCTCACAACAACAGGAGTTGAACTCTACTTATTAACAACTTTAATTTAATTAAAAGACGCATATAATTTAATAAGATTTTAATATAAATTATTAACAAAATTATGAATGACTATTGTTATAAAAAATGCGTTGCGGATGTGGACCATTACAACGGGCGCCTTTCGCGTCGGGGCGGGTCACTTTTCGGTTGTCTTCAGTAGAGTCTACTATACCTGAAGATGCCTCGTGTTGGGGCGAAACACGTGTCGTTTACAAGATGGAAAAGTGATAATGCGTGTTTGGTGTTGTGTATAGTGGTTGGTGGGTGGAGAATTTATGGCCGATGTTCGGTAAGTTTTTGGTTTAAGTTCCAAGTAAATCCACTTAACCCAACGCAAAAACACACATTGTTAATTTTCTGTTATTGTTTTGCTTGTCGCGGATCTTAGCTAAGTAAAACTTTTGACTGTCCATATAGTGATGGATTTCCGCAAAGTAACGCCTGACTCCATTAATAAGCATTTATTTTCTATGTGATGAACATTTTTATATCTTATGGTACACAAATCCTATAGAGGGAACGACAATGTTTTTCCGAATACAGGCAAAAGCCTAGCACAGTGACAACTGCTAATATTACATGTAATAAAAAAGCACGCAATAGTATCTGCTTTTGTTTGCTTATCGTGGATCTTAGCCAAATAAAAGTTCTGACTGTCTATATAATGATGGATTTCCGCAAAGTAAAGCCTGACTGTATTCATTTGGATGGGTGGCTATCTACTATGGTGCGCTTCTTGCGAAACTTCTTTCCACGCACTACCACTCTGTGGAACCAGCTACCTTCGGCGGTCTTTCCGAACCGATACGACATTGCCACCTTCAAAAAACAAGCCTACACATACCGAAAAGGCCGGCAACGCTTCCGCGGCTCCTGCGGTGTCGCGGTTGTCTATGGGCAGCATTGATAGCTATCCCATAAAAAAATCAAAGGTTCTAGTTCAAATATTTTATTTCTATTTACAAATACATTTTTCACGTGAGGTGACGTAGATTTCCTTAGCGGATTTACCTAGTAAGGAAATCTAGTTAACTGTATACATATAAATGTCAGTCGATCCTGAGTTCACTTCATTCATCACGCGCGTCAGAAGTCAGAACATCGTGTGCAGCGCGGGTGGTAATTAATAACGTGATCGTGACATTCCACGAGATTTGTTAATCTTTAACACGGGCATAAACACAACTATACCCTGTACAAGTTAGCTTGATCCTTTTGACAGATGTAAAATTTTCTGATCGACATAACTTTGTAATGACGAACATATTTTTTTCTTAATTAAATGATTTTAAAAATTGTAAAAATATTGAAAAAATACATATAACACAAAAGTCCCTAAAGATTCGAGCGTTATTCGACAATTTTAAGACTTTTTATTGCTTTAAAGTAAAATTTAAATAGGAACACTGAAAATAATAGACGCTTGTACAATGTTACGTCGGTCGGACGGATGGGACACGAATAACAGGCAGTATGTATAGACCGATGTAACATTGTCCAAGCGTCTATTATTTTCAGTGTTACTATTTAAATTTTATTTTCAAGCAATAAAAAGTCTTAAAATTTTGGGATACACCATTTATTAAAACCGATAATTCACCATGTGTTCAACTATGTCTGGCTTTGAATAACGCATAACTCGTTCTATCAATATATGTAGTTTTTTTCACAGCATGTCCCACTGCTAAGTACAAGGCTCTCCATTTTTATAAGAACGGACGTTAACCCACCACGATTGTCCAATGTGGATTGGCAGGGTTATTCGACTCGGAATAAATATCTGTAGGCCATGCATATATCCATTTGGATTCGGGGATTAAACCCGTAACAAATGGGCGGGGGTGTCCCGCCACTGAGCCAGTTGATCAATTATATGGTATAAGTTAATATGATTGGTCTTTATGTATAATAAAGATATAAACTCTAATATAATCAAGTTTTATCCTGATCCTTTGCGCAAGCTAAAGCTCAAATACCAGATTTTTCAATTCTAGTTGGCTTTTACTTTTTATCTAACATTTTTATTATGACAGTGTAAAAATAAATCCTTTGACTGATATGATGAAAGTTTCTAAATAACCACTTATACATTGTTTCACAGTACATTTTGTGAGAAAATGTATAAACGGTAAACCCACTTCTACATTTTTACACTAAAATCAAATAGCAACAAAAACTATTGCGAATTTATCAAAAATGTACATGCAATATTGACCACTATAAAGACTAGTATCTGTGTGATTTGTCGTCGAATCCTCTGATTCGATATTGCCGCTAAATAGTGATTTGCTATCTCATAAAGCCAGTCGGACTGCAGTAAGCGTGCCGATAGCACTAGCACGTATTTCCGGTCCATTGTCACGAAATAATTAAGCTATTCACACACCAACAATAGGCTTATTAACTGATATTAAGCCACGGTAAGGCCTTACGTTGTAATGCTGTTAGCCGATTGGCTTATACTACTATATCGATGAAAGGAAAGAAAGATTAATCAAATGCTAATCATATTTTAAAAAATCGATGTATCGACAACTGTTAAAATATAACATAACATTTATAACATATCTATATTATAATAATAAATAGTTAGAGTAGTTAGAATAATGTGATATTGCATCTAGCTATTGTAACAATTTTTTATTAGACGATCATTAAAAGTCTTGTCACGTCTTATGAATTTTTTTACAACCCATATGTATTCCACTTCTGGGTATAAGCCGGATGGACGGGGTAACCAGGTTTAGAATAAATATCTGTAGGTCATACATATATTTATTCCGATGCGGGGATCGTACCCGCGACCGCTGACTCCGTAGGGGGTAGCCACACTACTGAGCCAAAGTAGTAAAAGTTGTTAAATCAAAGATCAACTCCGAACTTATCAAATAATGTTGCATAAAAATACTAGTCATTGATACATTTTAATTCATTACATCATAACACAAAGCCTTGATCTGGTTGGTTCCGAGCTTATAAAGTAATGATCAATAAAAATACTATTCATCATTACATCTTTAATTGATAAAATTATAAAACAAAGCCTCGACCAGATCGGCTCGAATAAAAATACCATGCATCGTTCAATCTTTAATTGATTAATTTGTAAAATATATGACGTAAATAACTCGATTTCAAAAGAATCGAATTATCTCCGAGAGCTTTTATACGCTCGCGCGACAACATAACGGCCGCTGGTACAATTTCTGATTTTGACGTCACGTAAATTTATATTTTATTAACCGCGCCTTGCGATTTATTAGCACTAACTTAAGATTTCTATTTTCCGGTCAAATTGTTTGTTTGTGCGGCATATATAAAAAAGTCAATTTGTTCTTCTAAGAGTCCCTCTGCGACTAGCTAAGGTTGGCAGCCAATTCAGCACAAATCTCCTCCTCCTTCGTGAGGTTCAGCACTCGCTATCCCGGTCCACTCCCTGATATTACGTAGCCAAGACTTTCTTATCGACCAACTTGTCTTTTGCCCGCGAATTTTCCCATTTTGATCAGTTGCAGCAACTTGTACCTACCATGTCTCATGATATGATCCAGGTAAGCAACTTTAAAAATGTCAATAAAAATTTAATATTTAATTTAATTTAATACAGATTGACGACCGATTGGCTCAGTGGCGGGGCCCTCCGCCCACGCAGTCAATGGTCGCGGGTTCGATTCCCGCATCGGAATAAATACATATATGAATTTATAAATATTTATTTCGAGTCTGGTAACCCCCCCAATCCGCATTTCCGTTCCTGCAGTTTCCTTTCTTCTCTATCCTTTCCCTTCCTCTCTGCCAATCCACGGTCCGCCGTGCCAAAAGATACGTGGCTAAGGGCGAGCTTAATCGCAAGCGTTCTGACCGTCCCGGGATCAGGCTCCCCCAGGTACTATGGTGCCTTACCTCAGTATGCAGGGCACTGCTGGGGCTGACCTCCATCCTCCCTTGCGGCTCGTGGGAGTCACTTATACGAATTAATATACCTAATTTGTTGAAAAATGACGGCGACGTGGTTCGCCACCCGTCTCGTCCTGATTCTCTGAAGCGACCAATGGAGAGCCGTGTCGCTGCCATGAATGGTAGCGAATGGAGCTCTGTGGTCTCTGCCAACCCCTGCGGGGGATAGGCGTGAATATATATATATATATATATATATATATATATATATATATATATATATATAGATATATATATATATATATATATATATATATATATATATAATCTAATAGCCATAGATGAGGTCCAATGTTCACCTAATAGACGCGTGGCAGTTCATCATAATGTTGTGTCTGCAAAATTTCATAATAATCGGTCTAGTAGAAATTGTTGAAAAAATGTCGCATATTCGAAACAAATAAAACCTACAGCGTCAAGCTGAATATAACCGTTTTATTATAATATGAAAGCATTGAAAGATAATTCGTTTCATCCGATATTTTCATATCGTCATATTTATTTAAAATATTTTAAAATTGCCTCAATGGAATAGTGAAGTTTATGAACGCTATATCGAATTTTCATTTCAATTTAATTTTGACTATTATATTAAAAAAATGGATTTAAGTTTTTTTTTTCGTAGCACAACAATATCATGATTGATTATTAACGAATTAACATAGTTCACTACTGGACATATATATATAGCTATATCCCACTCTAGATGATATTAAACACACGCTGGAGGCGACAACGACGACCAATTGGCTTAGTGGCGGAGCCCGCCGCCTGTGGAGACAATGATCGCGGGTTCGATCCCCGCATCGAAATTTGTATGGATTACAAATATTTCTTCCGAGTCTGGTAACCCCGCCAATCCACATTGAACAAGCGCGGTGGGTTTACGTCCGTTCCTCCAGAAATGGAGAGGCCCGTGCTCAGCAGTGGGACATATATGGGCTGTTAAAAAAAATTCACACGCTGGGTATTTTTCATGAGCTAGTAAATGTTGCTACTATATCCAGCCAAACAAAATGTGCGAAATCACAATGCTTCTGAAGCGTCCCCGCTTTCGCAGATGTCTTTTTGCGGTGAAGATCGCTTACCATCAGGTGACTCATTGGTACCTAAACTGGTCGCCGTAGGAGACCAAGGAAAAGTGGGGTTTCTCATACATAAACCCGTTGTGTGAATGTGAGAAAGACACAAACAATGGCACATCTGACATCTTGCTCTTCGTGCGCTGTCACCTGTTCAACAGATGACCATATGAAGGCAACAGACGTTTTGGTGTCAGTTAACTTCTAGCCTAGCAACATCTGATGCCACTAACGAAATAGAAGAAGAAGAAGGTGACTCGTTTTGGTGTCAGCAAACTTCTTCCATGCATCTTCCATTCCAAGACTTCGACCACGCCAAAGCATTTTCTATAGAAATAGAAAAAACTTTATTCATGACACCTTTCCTTACAATAACTAAAATGAAAACCTTAATGATATTATAATATAAAAATAAACAAACAAAAAGAAAATAATTTTAATCTAAGTGTCATAAAATGGTTCTTGAATATGCTAGGCGTCCTATTGGAGCAACTGGCGCTGGTTTTCAGCAAAAACCAACGTGGATAGATCGCGGACCATAGTGACGACATTGATACGGACACACACACACATAAATACACATACAATACAATCAAATTCAATATCAATATCAGCCTGCGGCAGTCCACTGCTGGACATAGGCCTCACCCAAGGCGCGCCACCTAGCCCGATCTTCGGCTACACGCATTTAGTCTCTGCCAGCCGCCTTACGCAGATCGTCGCTCTATCTAGCAGGAGGGCGTCCCACACCACGTTTGCCGAATCGCGGTCTCCACTCCAGCACACGCCTACTCCAACGATTGTCGGTTCTCCGACAGACGTGTCCATGACAATCAAATTAAAAAACAACTAAATCAAATAATAAATTCACCGCAACCAAAAGAACAAGTTATTGTTTGCATACTTAAAATTATTTATTTAAATATATTTATTTATTAATATTTTTTTAAATATATTTATAGTATACAAGTCACGAAAAGGTGGTAGCAAGTTGTTCCAACACCACGTTGCGGTGTATTTAAAGGTACCACGAAACGCAGCTCAGCAATGGCGAGGAACAACCAGCAATGACCTAGACGCCCTGGTATCGCGAACACTATTATGTTTACGGGACCATGTTAATTTATTATACATATAAATATGATAGAGATTCATAACAAATCGTACCAAATAGAAGCGTAGCGAAATGAAGCTCCCTGCGGTATCTCATTTTTATTATATTAGCTTTATTTATGTACGGTGTAACATGTTCCCGCGCTGTATAAGATTTTCTGTTCGAGCCAGCAGACTAAAACTAATATAAAGAATTGTAATGTAACTCACGTGTAAATAGGCATTCGGTCTCCATCTTTGAACCAAAGCATCATGGCGACGTCGCGAGCTGGAGCTGCCAGGTCGCACGGTAGGTGCGTGGTACCACCTGGAGCTGACCAAATTTGGATCACATCTGAAACGAGAAATGACGTTAGCTTTACCACCACAATATGACCCGTAAGTGCAAAAGTAAAGGCTGTCGTGGAGTGTGTAATTCATTTTTTTTTATTTTTATTGAATCTTTCTGCACTTCTTCTCCATACAAACTTTATCTGTGTTAAATCTTACACTATCTTCTACTATCTTCTCTAGCGCTGCGGAGACATGTCTCATCTCTCAACATTTGTTGCCGCTTCTATCATGTTCCGAGGAATTGTTTGGAATAATTCCCGCCGCCGAATTCCACAACCGCACAACTCGCCGTAAAGGAAAATTCCATCCCCACCATCTGGATGAGTGGCGATCTACTACGGTGCGTTTCTCTCGTAACTTCTTTCCACGCGCCACCAGTTTGTGGAACCAGCTACCCTCAGCGGTCTTTCCGAACCGATACGACATTGGAACCTTCAAAAAACAAGCCTATATATACTTAAAAGGCCGACAACGCTTCCGCGACTCCTGCGGTGTCGCGGTTGTCTATGGGCGGCGTTGATTGCTTTCCATCAGGCAACACGCTTGCTCGTTTGCCCTCCTATCCCATAAAAAAAAACTCCTATTGTGCATTATTCTCAAAAAAGGATACAAACATTTTTCCTCGCGTATTAATATATATATCCGTAATAATACACTGATGGCTTTTGGGCCATTTTGCGAAAACGAACAACCTCGTTGCTTTACAGAATACGGAATAGCTCCAACTCTATAATGAAAACCGTTGTTGATAGATTCAACTCGCGCCTTATGAAACAGCTAAATAGGCTTTAATGATTTACTAAAATAATTGTAATGTGTACATAATTACTAACACAAAAATGTAAAAATATTAAAATGTAAAATGTATGGACCAAAAAAAATTGTCTGAAATGAAATTTATAATATTATTATTAAATTTATATCTACACCGAAAGCGAAAACGCTGTAAACGACACAAATGTTAAATTTTTTATTGTATATTCGAATCTACAATAAATCTAACCACCCATAGAAAATTTTATACAGCGTTGAAACTGGCCACTTTTAAGTGATCAAATGCAGTTTTTTCATGATATCTTAAAATTTTTTTGGCTCTGAAGATAACTTTTCATTTTGCGGTTTACTACGTTTTCGCTTTTTGCGTCGATATAGATTTTTTTTCTTTTTTTTTTATGTCATAGGAAAGCAAACGAGCAGGCGTGTCACCTGATGGAAAGCATCCAACGCCGCCCATAGACATCCGCAATGCCATAGGCAGTGCGGAAGCGTTGCCGACCTTAAAGGAAAGTGAAACTATGGGAGTGGGAGTGGGAGTTAGAAGGGGAGTGGGAGTGAGAAAGGGAGGGTGTTGGGCCTCCGGAACTCAGACCGCTCACCGTACGAAGCGCGGTAGACGCCGGTTTTCTGCGGGATAAGGCAGGCGGCGTATCTCGGCGCATTAGTCGACCTCCGCACCATATCGACATCACCCAAAACCGTGGGGAGCGGATGTAGATGGTGGTGATGGAACCCTCTTTTGAAGCTTGGATTCACCTTTGACACCAAGTCGCCAAAGGTGAATCCAAGCCCCAAAAGCTGCTGTGATCATCGGCACAAAGACCACGGGGCGGTCATCTCCTGAGCAAAAGCCCGAATAGTGGGGTTCTGATCCCCGAGGTTCGTTCCCACACCTCTAATAAATAGGGTATGGATGTCCCCGTACGCTGAATGCGGTAACACTGTCTGACTAACTCAGTAATTTATTATATGACCATATTAAATAGTCGTATGATCGCATACACTTCATCAGACCCTTAGACAAATTAGACGAATAAAACCAATAAAATTTGCTTCGCTAATTGAAACGCGTAAACAAAAACCACCAGGCTGGCGCATTATGGTGATGACCAATTAAAAACTTAATCGAAAGCGATGCGTATTCATTAGCCATGGTATTCCGTGCTGTGGTCGTCACTCAGCGAGCAGAAATGTTGAAATATTAAACCGAACACAAAGGGCTGACTGACGTGATAACCGAGAACAGAATACAAATGTGTTTTCTATTACCTTTTTCTTTTATATGACGGTATTTTATAAGTCTTCAACGTCAAAAACGTCATATAGACGGATGTTCGCTATTAGCTGGGATCAAAGGGTGGCCAATGACGAGGTTCTCCGACAAGTCAAGCAAAAACGTGAACTTTTGCAGACCGTTAAAGGTAGAAAATTTGCTTACCTGGGTCATATCATGAGACACGACAGGCACAAATTGCTGCAACTGATCATGATGGGAAAAATCGCGGGCAAAAGACAAGCTGGTCGAAAAAGAATGTCTTGGCTACGTATATTGGAGTGGACCGGGATAGCGAGTGCTCCAGAACTGCTGCATCTCGCGAAGGAAGAGGAATGTTGTGCTAAATTGGCTGCCAAACTTCGCTAGTCGGAGAGGCACTCTAAGAAAAAGAAGAAGAACGTCAAAAAGACTTAGAAACATTATGCCCGCAAGTTGCATACAGAAAAGATGTTGAACCTAAAAATGAAAAACAGGAAGGTATCCACTAAACCTATTTATTCGACTCGTGGAAATTTATCACAAATTCAAAATATATTTCATTTTTCGCTAAAAAAAATTT
The DNA here is from genome assembly GCA_031353405.1 of Baronia brevicornis. Classification (NCBI taxonomy): domain Eukaryota; kingdom Metazoa; phylum Arthropoda; class Insecta; order Lepidoptera; family Papilionidae; genus Baronia; species Baronia brevicornis. Next base: position 696,344 of record JASFAT010001968.1, on the reverse strand, counting down.
CTTAGTATTATTTATATGTGATAAGAGGGAACGTGAGCAGGCATGTCGCCTGATGGAAATCAATCATCGCCGCCCATAAATGACACTTGGAAGAAGCTTTGATAAAGTCCGACATACACTTTGGGAGATATCCCCAAACATCTTTAACCATAACCTTTGCATAATCGACGAGTCTTTGTTCGATGCGAAGCTCTTTCAGAATGGAAACTTTAGAGCGGTGAGCAGTCCATTTTATTCTCAGCAAACACCTCCAGCATCACATCTCAAGGGCGTCAGTTTTGCTTGTTCATACTGAAGAAAGTAGTGATCATATTGACGCAAAAAACTGAAAACGTAAATGATAGATATGTCAACTTTTTTTTATTGCATATTCGAATCCAAAAACATACTGTATCGAATGATCTGAGTCTCAAGGCTCTACAACGAATAGAAAATCTTGTACAGCATTGAAACTGACTATTTTTAAGTGATAAGATCAGACAATTTTTTTTATATAGTCACGCCTATCCCCCGCAGGGGTTGGCAGAGACCACAGAGCTCCATCCGCTACCATTCATGGCAGCGAAACGGCTCTTCATTTGTCGCTTTTCGCCCTCGTGAGAATCAAGATCAAACAATTTTTTTCAGAAGCCTTGAAAGTTTTCATTTCTCGATATACTACGTTTTTGCAACTAATTACGTAATTATTAAATCAGTCTTGCATGAGGAGGATAAAACTCGATGGCCGCACAGTATTTTTGTAGGGAAGATTGCCGAAATCGATACCTCATACATATTCAGCTCACGGACGCAATTAACTCGATCTATAGATACCAACTGGACCGTAAATTATCTTGCGGAATGACTTAAACGATTTTTCAGTTAGTGAATCAGTGATCACTATCGCATATATCGTTCTACTAGTGGCAGGACTGACTCATCAAATGAACATTAAATTCTGGTGGGAGACCAAAGATTGGGTAATCCTTCGCTTCTTCTCTTCATTCGCTTTTCTTTTAAATACTTTAAACGCCATTATAAAAAAAAATTATTAATGGAGTCAGGCGTTACTTTACGGAAATCCATCACTATATGGACAGTCAAAAGTTTTACTTAGCTAAGATCCGCGACAAGCAAAACAATAACAGAAAATTAATAATGTGTGTTTTTCGTTGGATTAAGTGGATTTATTTGGAACTTAAACCAAAAACTTACCGAAAATCGGCCATCAACTCTCCACCCACCAACCACTACACGCAACACCAAACACACACTATCACTTTTCCATCTTGTAAACGACACGTGTTCATCGGACAACCGAAAAGTCCTTTTCGGTTGTCTTCCATAGAGTCTACTATACCTGAAGATGCCTCGTGTTGGGGTGAAACACGTGTCGTTTACAAGATGGAAAAGTGATAGTGTGTGTTTGGTGTTGTGTGTAGTGGTTGGTGGGTGGAGAGTTGATGGCCGATTTTCGGTAAGTTTTTGGTTTAAGTTCCAAATAAATCCACTTAACCCAACGAAAAACACACATTATTAATTTTCTGTTATTGTTTTGCTTGTCGCGGATCTTAGCTAAGTAAAACTTTTGAGTGTCCATATTATAAAAAAAATTATATTGTTTTAAAAGAATTTTTTTTCTTCTATAATCGATGCTTTTTATTATAATATGTACGCAAAGCTTTTTTAAAAAAAAATCTGTAAATTTCCAATTTAAAAAACCGAATTTATGTGTGTATATTTGTTTTGTGGCTAGCATCTTTCTTTATTAATATTTTTTTATATCTTTTCTATTATCATAACGATAATGTATCACCTCATCATCAAATTATCTTTTTAATATTGTGTCCATCCTACGATTGTCTGGAAGAAATCACTAATAGCGATAAGACTGCCATTTGTATATAAAAATTATTATCAATAATTGTATAACTTTGATTTTAGTGTACAATAAAGAATATATTTATCTATCTATATCCGACATAGAATTCAATACCAGTAGTGTTTTATGTGGTTCGATGTTGGTACATCTAAGACCTTTACTACTTCACTGGAAGAACATGTATAGGGACTAGGAACTCATATACTACTAATGCTATTTGACACCATTATCAACATAAATAAGTCAATGGAACGACCTAATTAGGACAATGGCAAAGTCAAACTCCTGTATCGAGATAAATAATATTTTTTTTTGTTTCAATTCAACTTCACTAGTAGGCAGAAGGTATTTATTAAGGAATTAACCGTCTTGAAGCGTGGTGGATTAATGGATAGTATATGTAATTGTCTAACTTTGTTGACGCAGAGAACCAAAATGAATCTTGGCCTCCAAACAAATCTTACATCATCCTCCACCATGCCTCTCCAACGGTACCTGGGGCACCCCACTGAACGTCGTACAGTTGGGCGACTTACATACGCTCTTGACTGCGCGCATCCTCTTAACGTGGCCTAGTCAAAGAAGTCGGTGAGTCTTAGTCTCTCCAATTACACAGAGTTGGCCGACGAGATGCTGGAGCATCTGGATAGTATGTGTAGTAGGAGAATATTCACAAAAGGCTGGCAACGCATTTGAGACGCCACCGGCGTTGCGAATGTCTATGAGCAGGGCTGATCATTTACCACCAGGTGACCTGCGTGTTCGTTTGCCGGCTTTGCTATTTTTAGCAAAAGAAATACCACCACTCTGTGGAGCCAGCTACATTCGACAGTCTTTCCGAACCGATACGACATTGGCATTTTCAAAAAACAAGCCTACACATACCTAAAAGGCCGGCAACGCTTCCGTGACTCCTGCGGTGTCGCGGTTGCCTATGGGCGGCGTTGATTGCTTTCCGTCACGGCACGCTTGCTCGTTTTCTCTTCTATCCATATAAAACTAAAATTCGCTTTTGTAAAAATATATATGTCAGTAAGTAACATTCAAATATAATAGCGTTCATACAAAAATATTGTTTTATGGGACTTCTAAGTCCTGTAAATATTACGCGACCAAATTAGGTTGGTTTGGGTGCAGTTCATATTGGAAAAATAATGATGTCTATTTGAATTAGCAAGATTTTTTGTTGTATAATTTTTGGTGTATATTAGGGACATTTTTAAAAAAATTTTTTCTTCACCAAATTTAATGTATATCGATAACTGAATATATTACTTAATTTTCTCGGGTAATTAAAAAATCAATTTTTTTAATTACCCGTAAAAAGAAAGGTTGTATGTTCTACTATTGGGCACATTACAGAGTATTTACCATCTCAAATCTGTACAAATTGAGGCTTATGTTGCTTTCAAAATTAAACGTTCAAAATTCAGAATGATACATTTCCGTCTCGATAAATACGTTCAAGTAAACGTAACATAACAAAGCGGGCGAACAACAAATGTATATTATAAGCAAGCTTTCAACTTTCATTGTTACGGAACGTAGAACGAAGCGTAACAGCGTAAGCAAACGCTCGCTATTCGAAACAAATCAATACGTAGTTTCAACGTCATTTCATTGAAACGCCCCACTTAACTGCAATACAGAAATGAATATTGCATTGTTGGATGCAAATATAATCCCCATTATAGCACAACTGAATATTGGAATAAAAATAAAAATTTAAATTAAACGGTTTCATGTTGAATCCTCAGTTCTACCAAAAAAATTGAAATAATTAAGAGTTTGTCTTCTATTTATTTTTATTATCGTGGGACTTTTAACAAACTAGTGTGTTATAAAAATGTGGGGCGCATTTGAAATATTTTTGATGGTTTAGTTGGACATTTTTGTGGGCAAGATATTTTTTGATGGTTTAGTTGGACATTTTTGTGGGCAAGATATATTTTAATGGTTTAGTTGGATATTTTTGTGGGCAGGATATTTTTTGATAGTTTAGCTGAATATTTTTGTGGGCAAGATATTTTCTAGACAACTTGTTCTTTTAAACATACGTTTCTGCAATGCCTACCCCACTGCGGATGTCTATGTGCGGCGTTGATTGTCACGCCTGCTCGTTTGCCTTCTTATTACTATACATTATATATTTTTTTTCATTATTATGCCGTATAATTAAGCATAAAACTTAAATTAAATTTTTCCGTATACCATCGTTATGAGGTGTGGGTGTATGTATAGTATGGAATTACTACCCATATAAACACAGACAACGGAAGGTGTTTCATTAGATTTTTGAAAAAGAGTAAAATGTGGATTAACACGTAAGATGTCACGGGGAACACTGATCACCCATCAAGGTTGCTTTATTGCGCCATGGGTGCTAACGCTGACCTCATCTGGTGTGCTTTTTTGCGCCATGGGGGCAGCAGTGAGTTCATTTGGTTTGCTTTATTGCGCCATGGGGGCTAGTGGTGATTTCATTTGGTTTGCTTTATTACACCAGTGATCTCATCTGATTTGCTTTATTGCGCCATGAAGGCTAGCGGTGACCCCATGTAGTTTACTTTTTGCACCATTGGGGCTAGCGGTGACCTCATATGGTTTGCTTTATTGCACCGGTGACCTCATCTGGTTTGCTTTATTGCGCCATAGGGCTGGTAGTGATCTCATCTGATTTGCTTTTTTGCGCCATGAGGGCGTTGACCTCATATCGTTTGCTTTATTGATCCATGGGGCAAGCAGTTAACTCATCTGGTTTACTTTATTGCACCATAGGGCTAGTAGTGATCTCATCTGGTTTGCTTTATTGCGCCTTAATGGCTAGCGGTGACCTCTAGTTTGCTGTATTGTACCATTGGGACAAGCGGTGTACCTTGAGTTTTTTTTGATAATAGTTTCGAAACGCCACACCTATCGCTTCCAGCGGCATCCAATTCTATAACCGAACAGTTTGTACTGTCAAGAATTTGGTATGATGCGCAAGCAATTTTATTATTAAATTTTCAGATGTTGTCAAACACCTTGAATGTCAGTCATTGAGAAATACAAAACGAGTCTTGAGATAAGAGGAGTAACAAGGGTTAAATAAAATAGAGTAATGAAGAGAGAGTATGTGAGCATTCCGGCGAAGACGAATGGGGAGCCACTTGTAGATACATGTATTTATACTATCCTACTAACCCTACTTAATATTATAAATGCGAAAGTTTGTGAGTATAATTGTATGTTTGTAACTCTTTCACGAAAACACTACTGGACGGATTTGGATGAAACTTTACAGTAATATAGGTTATACATTGGAATAACATATAGGCTACAATTTGTGATGATTTTATATAATTTTGGTCGTAATATAAAGATACATTTCTATTAAGTCGGAAAAATATCTCTCTCCCTCTGAGACCTATCTTGGCATACGCTGCCTAAATCATTGGAGTTACACAAAGATGATGTACCATAGGATTGTTTGTCTTGAATAACATACATACATACATACATATCGTCACGCCTGTCTCCCGTAGGGGTAGGCAGAGACCACAGATCTCCATCTGCTACGATCTCGGCATACTTTCCTTGCTTCCTCCACACTCATTAATCTCCTCATGCAAGCCCGCTGGTTGAGGGAACTCTTGACCCGGCCTTTCTTAAAAAGTTCTTAAAATTTGGTCAAGGTATATTTTTCGTGGTCTTCCTCTTTCGCCCCTTCCATCCACATTCGCAACGTAAATTTCTTTTGTCTTGAATAGTTCTAAATAAAAGTACGCGACAGCATATATCTACCTTTTATGTGGAAGCCACTATGACCAAAATTGTGAAATTTATTTAAAATTATCTGTCACGAAACTTAATGTGGCAGACCAAATTTCACGCGAGCGAAGCCGCGGGCAAGAGCTAGTCATATAGAGATAGAAATGGAATAGCTTTATTTATGACACCTTTTTTTTACAATAACTAAAATTAAATCCTTAATAATATTATATATACAAATAAATACACAAAACAAAAGGAAAACAATTTTAATCTAACGAGTGTCATAAAATAAGAACCATTTTATGGTTATGCTCAGCATATGCCGGGCGCACTGTTGGAGCACCCGGCGCTGGTTTTCAGCAAGAACCAACGTGGTCAGATCGCGGACCACAGTGACGACATTTAAACTGACATACTCGTACATACACATACATTCATCTTAAAAAAGAACAAATTCCTGACTGCATACTTTTTTTTAAATACATTTATTGTATATGTAAATTTGTATTATCCAGCTACGCGTTTAGACATGCAATAAAGGTTAACATGTAAAAAAAATCGCAAGCGATATTATTATGGACAGTGCGTTGTATTTTTGCATCGGGATGCAAAAATTTTAATTGCTACCGACCGAAATAGCTATAGTATCGCGCTCCGTAAAAATGGCACTCACGGCATTTTGCATGGTATGATATGCATTAACCGGCTTTATTGCCCGGATAGGTTTGAACTATGCTTAAATGGGACACTTTGGCTGTGGTTCAGTTAGTAGCAAACAAAATTCGGTACACACAATCGTATATTCTTCAAATTTCCGTATAGAGATACAGATTTTAGTGGCACAGCTATTTAATGATCTTACAATTTTGGTGCAAATGTAACAATAAATAAGGATTTCTCCAGCCAACTTACATCAGTGACGTTGTGTTTTTATTCTTCTTATTAATCTTATATTATTATAAGTTATATTGTTTAATTGTGGTGGTATATTATGCAGTATAGTTCAATTAAGACGTATAAGTGAAGTGATATGAAATAAATGCGTGTATCGTAACTTTTTAAGTTGACTGATAAAGTTCATAAGTTTTGGTAAAATGACAACCATTTTATCAAGTCGTAACGTGATAAGCTGACTTGTTACATTTCAAGAGATTGGATATTATTGTATTTTACTTGACACTGGCATAATAGTCGTAAATAATTGCCATCAAAGAAAAAAAGTACAAATGAAAAACTGGCACATACGTCAACTTTTGAACAGGTGCTACTTTAGATATTGTTCTATTCAATCACGTTTTGCAATTTTTATGTCATGGACAAATGCATGTCACCTGAAAGATAGCAATAAACACAGCCGATAGATTTTTGCAGTGGTAGAGCCTCGCTGCAGACGAATACTTTGTCAAGAATACCACATTATTTGTCTTGAAGTACCACACTCCCGCAGAAAACCGGCGTCCGAGTGGTAGCTTAGCTACCGCGCTTCGTCCGGTGACCAGTTGAGTTCCGGAGCCCCAACCCCCCTCCAATAATGACACTTTCCTTAAAGGCTGCCAACGCTTCTGCATTTCCTATGGCACTGCGGATGTTAAGGGCGGCGTTGATTGTTTTCCATCAGGTGACACGCCTGCTCGTTTGCCTTCCTATGCCATAAAATAAACATCTTCAACACCGTAGGCATAACAAATGCTTTGCCGGCCTTCGATATGAGTAGGCTTGTAGGTATTTTGTATCATTTTTGTTTTTACACTTGTATAGAGACTATAATTAATTGAATATAGCCCAACATTTTCCTAATTATCTGTGATGTTTATTTTTACTTCACCCACATCCTTGCATTTATAAAGAATAAAAAATGAGGGTACATAAGAAGTTTCTTACGCCATTTCTTGTCCGTCCAGAGGAATCTCATTACGAACAGGTTGTAGAAGCTTGATTGTAGAAATGGCATTTGAAAAATGTAATGTAATTTCTTAGAAAATTAAATAATTTTAATTACATACAAACATACATATTGTCATGCCTGTTCCCCGTAAGGGTAGGCAGAGACCACAAATCTCCATCCGCTACTGTCCCAGCACACCTCTTTGCTTGCTCTACACTCATCTCTTTATCCATCATTCCTCTCACATTCATCATAGGAAAATGGCTCTCCGTTAGATGCTTCTCGCCCTCGTGGGAATCAGGACGTGATCACGGTGGACACGTCGCTGTCATTTTTTAAGGAAAGAATTTGAATTTGATAGATTATAGTTGTTATGTCTACAATTTTGTTGACATCATTGTATCTAAATATAAACAGTCCAGTGAATATGAAGATCTCATGGATTCAACGAATAATGACTTTTAAAATTACACCATTAGATAGAATTACGTCACCACTAAATATCCAAAGTTACCGACTACCGGGAACAGTGACTAATCTAAAAATTATTCACACGATCAATTTAGGCAAAAGTATGAGCGTGACATTAATAATGGTATAGCTATGGTAATACAACGCTTAGATAGTTTGGGCACAGAGAGATAGAGGGCACGTTTTCGCCAATTGATAGTCTTCGCCAATCTAATCATGTTCGACCATTCTATAATTAGCCAGTCTAACTGTATGGTTAATTGTTGAAGATGATTAGATTGGCAAAGACGACCAATTGGAGAAAACGGTCTTATTGGCGAAGATGATCTAATTGGCAAAGACGACCTAATTAGCGAATACGACATACGAATTAATAAATACATATTTGTTATATTACTTTAGTAATGTAAAATTATAAATGTATCACGTGCAAATAGAGTTTATATTCTAGAAGCGACCGTCTTAAGTTACACCAGCATCGTTGAAATGCAGCCCGATCTCATTAATTCATGCAGCGCGTATATAATATTCGCCCGTGCATGACATATGCACACATTTGCTTTGCATTTAAGTGCAAGGATTGTCTCTGTAACTCGAAAATGAATAGAGCTCCACAGATCTTCGGCGGCACAATGCAACCCGAGATACTGAAACTTAATGTACGTTCAACAAACCTCCTGGAACTTACTTAGGACAACGAATATTAATTTGGAATTCTGTTCAATTATGTATATTAGATATTATAATAACATATTATACATATATAGGTGTTTATGGCAGTTAGGTTTTGAATCTTACCTACTACTTTCAAAGAAGGATTATTCGACCTATAACCTTATATAAATATGGTCCAATAATCCGTGTTTGAAAGAAATTAAGCTAATTCTGCCATCGGAAAATCAATCAATCAAATAACAGCCTACGGCAGTCCACTACTGGACATAGGTCTCCCCCAAGAAGCGCCATCTAGCCCGATCTTCGGCTTCCCGCATCCAGTTTCTGCGAGCCGCCCCGCGGAGATCATGACACCATCCAGCCGGGGTTTTTCCCACGCTACGTTTGCCGAGACGCGGTCTCCACTCCAGCACTCGTCTGCTCCAACGATTGTCGAATTTCCGACAAACGTGACCAGCCTATTGCCACTTTAGTTTGATAATTCGAAAGACTATGTCGGTGACTTTAGTTCTCTGGCGGATTTGTTCATTCCCAATCATATCTACAAGAGAAACTCCGAGCATAGCTCTCTTTACAGCTCTCTGAGTGAGTCTGAGCTTTTGAAGCAGACGGACTGTCAGCGTCCACGTTTCGGCGCCGTAAGAGAGTATAGATAGGACACATTGGTGTGTGGTATGGCCGATGAAAAGACATGACAAAGCTTCCTAAATGCCACCCAGCCTAGTTGAATCCTTCTATCGTATTCTTTCTCGAACTTTTCTCCACTAAATTCGGACACTTCTTACTTATACCGATTCGGGAATCCAACCTGCGATCATATCTTTGGAAGAGATAGCCAATTAAATCGTTCTCATTAGCTCAGTTGAGAGTGAATATAACAATAACATCCGATTACGTGTTTTTCGTATACTTCCCAATATACGAAGATGTAATTGTTAGGTAGCTATTTCCTGCTCAAAAACCCTGGGCTAATATCGAAGGGGGGCGGGGTAGTTATTGGGGGGTAACTGGTGGACGCCGCATACATAAAACATGGCGGCCTCTTTGCCGCATCGCGTTTGCTATGATCTAATAACGCGTTGCGTGGTGACGCGCGTGTCTCCATTGTCATACGTCACGGTAACTTATTGTTTAATAAATGAAAACTTCTTTAGCATCGTATTGATTTAAAACTCGATGAAACGACAAAAGAGACGAACACATACATCTATAAGATTTAGTATGTGAAAGAATGAGATAGAATACATTATAAGTGTTTCTTATTATTATTTATCTAAACTTTTGCACAATAGGCGGGAATTACCCACCTCAGGGTAAGTGAATAATTGGAGGGTAAGGAAGAGATAAAAGAAAGGGAAATGAGTAAATAACGAGATAACACGGAAAATACTTTCACTTAACGCTGATATTCTGGGATATTTCCCCGGTTAAGCTGATCCATTTAAATATGCACTGCCTACATCAGGGTAATATTATTGTACCCTAGGGTAAGAATATTTTCTTACAGGGTAAAATATTTTACCTCAGGGTAAGAATACTTTATCCCGGGGTAGAGAATGGATCTGCAGTGCCCTAAGACAGCGACCATCTCCATGGACAACGGAATGATATTTAAATCAACTTAACCCGCTTGCTCAATTACTTCATTCTTGTATAATTTTAACAAACAATAAATTGCAAACGATAATCTCAATAAAGCAAACTATTTACTATAAACAATGGAAACGCGTAGGCTGAACCAATTCTCACTGTTATCCTTTGATATAAGCCCCGTCTTTAGCTTCAGTCCTCTACGTGAAGCACGCCTTAATGTCTGTGGTCGATTGAGATTACCTGTTTCCTTCTTCTTCTGTCTTGATGGCTATTATGTGTACTAACAGGCCGATTGCTTTGAATAAACGTGATGCTCTAATGTAAAAAATAGAGATTTTTAATTACAGATTCGGAATAGTTTTTTTTTCGTGGCCCATAGCTGGGCACGACCTCCCCATTTCTGGAGGAACGGACATGAATTCACCATGTTTGTCCGATGCAGATTGGCGAGGTAACCAGACTCGGGATAAATATCTGTAGGCCATATATATATTTATACATGCAGGGATCGAACCCGCGACCTTTGAATCATAAATAAAGTTTTTCTATTTTTATTTCTACTTGACTCTGGTTCTCCGGCGAATTTCTTCGTTCCTAATTCTATCCACCAGAGAAACTCGGAGCATAGTGCCAGGCGCCAAAGCAGTAGGGACTGGATGCGTGTAGCCACAGATCGAGCTAGGTGGCGAATCTTGGATGAGGCCTTTGTCCAGCAGTGGACTGCCATGGGTAGATAATGATAATTGTAATAATTTTTTTAGATTATTATATTCGTCGCGGCGAGAGATTTTGAAAATACCTGTACGGTACCATGTAGTTCGTTTCATGTTTATGTATATTTATATATGTATATTATATATGTATATATGTATATCTATCTATATACGTACAATATAGTCGACAGTTTACAGGCGCGGCAGCTTTTGTAGTTAATTGTGGGTACTTTTTTATTTCGCTCACAGGATAGTGCCTAATTAATCGTAATGTTCTTTTGGCTTTTGGCCAGCATATGGTGTCGTCGACGTATTTGATGTCGCGTTGTGTGGTTTCGAATTGAGGACACTTTTGATGGGGGAACGGATATATTTAGAATTCAACTCGGAAACTGATGGAATGGTTAAGTTTTAGGCGTAGATATATTTTACTGGTTTGTATTTTATGAATAATATGTGTGGATGATCTTAATGACTCAATTCTCGGATCTCGGATTCATGGAGATAAATATATAGACGGCTTCTTTTTCTAAATCGCTTTACTCTTGGTGGAGGTCGGCCTCACCCAAAACTTACCATCTAGCTCGAATTTTGGCTACACGCATTCAGTTTACAAGCGGCCTTGCGCAAATCGTCGCTCCATTTGCCGAGGGGGCATTTGCCGAAACGCAGTCTCCACTCCAGCACTTGTCTACTCCAATGGTTGTTGGTTCTCCGAAAAACGTGTCATAAGAAAAATAACATGGGTAGATTTCATTGGTTCATTGCAGAAATAATTTTAATATGCCGTTTAACCGCTATATAGTAAGTTCAGATCATAAATATGTGTCTTTTTCTATTTGATTTAATCATAATATTTAATTGTGTACTATATACATATATATTTATATGACAAATATTTCTTTTCTTATGGGGTAAGATAGCGAGCGACACGCTCGCTATCTTACCTCTCGCTATCTTGATGGAAAGCCACTCATAGACGTTAGCAATTCGAAAATACCGCTGAATGTAACCCACGGAGTGGTGGTGTTTGGAAAGAAGTTAAGAGAAGAACGCATCGTAATAGATCGCCATTTTTAAATTTATTTATTATTTATTATACTTTCCTAATAAACGAAAGAAAGATACATGCTAAACATGAAGAGATCGGATAGGATAAGGAATTCAGTCATAAGGAACAAAACCAAACTTTATGGACAGTCAAAAGTTTTACTTAGCTAAGATCCGCGACAAACAAAACAATAACAGAGAATTTATAATGTGTGTCTTTCTGTTGGGTTAAGTGGATTTATTTGGAACTTAAACCAAAAACTTACCGAAAATCGGCCAACAACTCTCCACCCACCAACCACTACACACAACACCAAACACACATTATCACTTTTCCATCTTGTAAACGACACGTGTTCCGCCCCAACACGAGGCATCTTCAGGTATAGTAGACTCTACGGAAGACAACCGAAAAGTGTCGCGGATCTTAGCTAAGTAAAACTTTTGACTGTCCATATAGTGATGGATTACCGCAAAGTAACGCCTGACTCCATTAATAAAACCAAACTTATAAATATTACTCTGTATATGACACTGTAAGGAACTTTAAATGGCGTTGGACAGGACATACTCTTCGAGGAGAAAGGAAATGGAGTAGGACAATCACCGATTGGTAGCCGAGGAACCTGAAGAAGGACACGCGGAAGACAATACAAAAGATGGTACGACGAAAATAAAAGAAATAGCAGGAAAATTGTGGATTAGGAGAACCAGGGATAGGAGTCAATGGAAAGTGTTGGAAGAGAGCTTTGTCATTAGACAAACAGATAACAAGGATGACGATGTATAACATTATTTTAGTATATTATGTATTTATCTGAATAAAAGCTTATATTATTAATATACTTTCTTAATATACAAAGTTTTTGTAAGCTGTAAGTAAGAAAACAAATTTTCGCTTGAAGTCTAAAACGTTTTCTCACTTTAGAAACCTTAAAACTGTGGCAAACAGCATTCACAATGAGGTAGGTGAATTTAAAAGTATAATATAATGAAAAACATATTATAAATATTCATTTCCTACCAGTTTAAATTATGTATATGATAATTTCGTGGAAAAAAATTCTTCTTTTCTTTCCTTTGATGGCAATTAGTTATAAATATTATGCCTGTGTCAAGTAAAATACAATAATATGAAATGTAACTAGTCAGCTTGTCACGTTACGTCTTGATAGAATGGTGGGTATTTTACCAAAACCTTCTATTGAATTTTTCAGTCAACTTAAAAAATCACGATACACGCATTTATTTCATATCACTTCACTTATACACCTTAATCGAACTATATTGTATAATACGCCACCATAATTAAACAACTAATTAACTAACTGCTAATAATATAAGGTTATGAAAATGAAATAAAAACACAACGTCACTGATGTAAGTTGGCGGGAAAAGTCAAAAATGTCTTTTATAACTATGTCCACTTGTCTTTTCATTACTAACTAGTTCGCTAAGTTAACTTCATTTCATTGTCATCCCCGTTCACTCATCACCCATCAAACTAGCACCTTAACTGACGTTCGTCTTAATTGAATCTCCTTCACTCCTAAGTGACACTTGAGTTTTAAGATGTCGTGAAGACGACATCTCTTCATGATCGCGTTGACGTCTGGCCCGAACGAACGATAACTTCCATGCAAATTGACATGTTTATCAGTATGCACCGCCACCCAAGTACCACTTGTATAATTTTAGACACATACATACATAATAGTCGTATTATAAGTCTGTTACATTTGTTGTCTGTTGCAGTTGTTGTATTACAAGTCTAACTTATTAAGATCCGCGAACACAAATCGGAAAAATAATATTTTGTGTTCGAATAAGTGTATATTTTTTTTTCTTTTTTATGGGATAGTAACGCAAACGAGCGGGCGTGTCACCTGATGGAAAGCAATCAACGCCCCCATAGCCATCCACAGCACCACAGGCAGTGCGGTAGCGTTGCCGACTTTTAAGGAAAGTGTCATTAAGGGAGTGGGAGGGGAAGGTGGGGGACGGGGGAGGGGATGATAGCCGGACATGGCGTCAAACCATTCACCGGCCAAATTGATCAAGAGTATTGCCACTGTTGTAGCTGAAATATAGCGAACAAACGTGACGCCAACCCAATCATCGGCGAACTTGAGCGATAGGGTCGCACCTGTTGTAGCTGAATTATAACGGCGTGGACGTGGCATTAACACAATGGTCTGCCACTTTGATCGACAAAGTTGCCACTGTCTAGCCGAACTTTGATGTCTGTACGTAGTGTCAATCCAGTCATCGGCCAGATTGAGCAACAGTATTGCCACTGTCATGGCTGAAATAAAGCGAACGAACGTGACGCCAACCCAATCATCGGCGAGCTTGAGCGATAGAGTCGCACCTGTTGTAGCTGAATTATAGCAGCGTGGACGTGGCATTAACACAATGGTCTGCCACTTTGATCGACAAAGTTGCCACTGTCTAGCCGAACTTTGATGTCTGGACGTAGTGTCAATCCAGTCATCGGCCAGATTGAGCAACAGTATTGCCACTGTCATGGCTGAAATAAAGCGAACGAACGTGACGCCAACCCAATCATCGGCGAGCTTGAGCGATAGGGTCGCACCTGTTGTAGCTGAATTATAGCGACATGGAAGTGGCATTAACACAATGGTCTGCCACTTTGATCGACAAAGTTGCCACTGTCTGGGCGAAGTTTGATGGCTGGACGTAGTGTTAATCCAATCATCGGCCAGATTGACCAACAGTATTGCCACTGTCGTGGCTGAAATATAGCGTGACGCGAATTCAATCATCGGCAAGCTTAACCGACAGGGTTGCCACTGTCATGTCTGAGCTATATAAGGAAACATTTAACACACATCACATAAAAGAAACACCAAATATAAAAACAGCAAGGGGAAAATAAAAACAAATAAAATTTATTACACAAATTATCCACGGCCTGAAATAGTGTTCAACATTTCTACATGCCGGAATAGTAAAGAAAACGGAAATTGCGTAATCATTTAATGTCAGCACGTTTGCTATACGCCGTAATGAAAGGTACGCGGCTCGGTGGGAGCACTATTTTCTCTGTTTCACGTCTTCACGCAATTTTCTGACGGGCAACATACGTTTTGTATCGTTTTATTAATAACGATATTAATGGAATGTTGATTCCACTATTTTATTTATTTACATTTAGGAAACTCCGTCCGGTCTTCTCGTCGCCCATACCTCAGAGCGTAAAGACGAAAGTCTTCGACCAGTGTGTCCTACCCGTACTCTCCTACAGCGCCGAAACGTGGACGCTGACAGTCCGTCTGCTTCATAAGCTCAGAGTCGCTCAGAGAGCTATGGAGAGAGCTATGCTCGGAGTTTCTCTGGTAGATATGTTTCAATAGAACGCCTGGCATACGCTGAGCAAGAACCATTTTATGACATTAGTAAGATTAAAATTATTTTTGTTTTTGTTGATATGTATATTATTAAGTTTTAAGTTTACGACCGATTGGCTCAGTGGCGGGGCCCTCCGCCCGCGGAGTGAATGGTCCCGGGTTCGATTCCCGCATTGGAATAAATATTTATATGGATTTATAAATGTTTATTCTGAGTCTGGTAACCCCCCAAGTCCGCATTTCCTTTCCTGCCCATTCTTTCTTCTCTATCCTTTCCCTTCCTCTCCGCCAATCCACGGTCTGCCGTGCCAATGGATGCGTGGCTGAGGGCGAACCTAGTCGCAAGCGTGCCGATCGTCCCGGGGTCGGGTTCCCCCGGGGACTATGGTGCCTTACCTCAGTATGCAGCCTAATTTGTCAAAAATGACGGCGACGTGGTTCGCCACCCGTCATGTCCTGATTCTCACGAGGGCGAAAAGCGACCAATGACGAGCCGTTTCGCTGCGATGAATGGCAGCGGATAGAGCTCTGTGGTTTCTGCCAACCCCTGCGGGGGATAGGCGTGAATATATATATAAAAAAAAATAAGTTTTTAATTTTAGCTATTATAAAAAAGGTGCCATGAATATTTTTTTTTATTTCTATTTTTCTAAAAAATAACTGAACAAATGACGAAATACTAAAATATAACAAAGAAACAACCAGCATGAAAAACATGAAATAAACAATAAGCACTATAAATGAACTCATAAGTAGAAATCTGGAAGCCGCTTGTTTAAATTAAGTTTGAGTAAGTGGCATTAAGGAAAAATACAAAAACCCATTTTTATTTCATTATAATCCACGGCAAAAAGGATCTAAATAAAAGAATTATTTTATTTAGATCCTTCTTTCGAAAATTTCATCATGATCACAATATTTTTATTTAATAATTTGTAAGTGGATAAAATTTTAATAATAAATGAAATTAAAGTCAGATCTCGAAAAAAGATGGAAACATTATACGTATATATTATATAGGTATATTGTCGTCAATAAGACATCGGGATGGTAATATAATAGAACCTTAACGAGACTGATGATTGCTTACCATCAGATAACACCCTTGTTTTCTGTCGTGTCTTGTGACAACGTGGCAAAAAACAACCACGGCTTGTGATATTGACGAGGTTCTCCAACAAGCCAACCAAAAACGTGAAGTTTTGCAGGCCATTAAAGGTAGAAAATTTGGTTATCTGGGACACATCGTGAGTCTTGAGCAAAAGACGTGGAAAAGTCGCGAGCAAAAGACGACAAAGAAGAGAGGATTTGCAAGAGAAGGAAGCCTTAGCTATGTAATATCAGAAACTGGACCGGAATGGCAAGTGCTCTGGAATTGCTTCGGCTTACGAAAGACAAGGAAAGGCTGCCAACTTCTCAATAGTCGGAGAGGCACTTTGAGAAAAGTTTGTTACTTGGTTCCACACAAGAGAGTAATGAACGGGGATGATTAAGGATCCTTTTGAACTGGCCTTTCTTACAAACTTCAGCAACTTGGTCAAGGTTGATCTTCCCCTACCAACATTTCCATACACATCCGCAACGTAAACTTCTTTTACCATTCGTCTTTCATCCATCTTCTATGTGTGCCCGAACCATCTAAGCGTAGTAGAGAATAAATATCTAATTTATTATGACGAGTGTTCTAAGGAGTTATATCTTCTCTCAACCGCAGTTTCACCATCGGACTACACTGCACAGAAATAGTTTCCATCCCCGTTACCTAAATGGTAGGCCGTCTACCACCGTCCGATTTAATCGCAATTTTCAACCATGAATCGGATATCCCGCATAAATATATATTTGGATTTATTCCGAGTCTGGTAACCCCCACAATCCGCATATCCTTTCCTGCCCTTTTCTTTCTTCTGTATCCTTTCCCCTCCTCTCCGTCAAATCACGGTCTGCCGTGCCAATGGATGCGTGGCTAGGGGCGAGCTTAGTCGCAAGCGTGCCGACCGTCCCGGGATCGGGCACCCCCGGGTACTATGGCGCCTTACCTCGGCATGCAGGGCTCTGCTGGGGCTGACCCCCATCCTCCCTTGCGGCTCGTGGGATTCACTAGAAACCGAATTTAATATACCTAATTTGTTGAAAATGACGGCGACGTGGTTCGCCACCCATCACGTCTGAATTCTCACGAGGGCCAAAAGCAACTAATGGAGAACCGTTTCGCTGCGATGACTGATAGCAGATGGAGCTCTGTGGTCTCTGCCAACCCCGCGAGGGATAGGCGTTAATATATAAATAAAAATCTACGTATTTAAAGTTTCGCCGTTTCTTCCACGGTTCGCAGAAAAGCTATTTATGTCCATACAATAAAGTCAGTTTTAAAGACGTATGGGCTCTTTTGAAAATTTCAACTCGTAAGTATCTGCAGTGGAGAGCTTATAAAAACCACGTTGAGAATATTCTATGAAACGATAAATCGCTTTTGTCAAGACGATATTGAAAATTCATAGCCCCGTCTGGAGAATGTTTTTGACGTAAATTTATTAAATTCTTGCGTTCCCTTTCGCAAATTACTCAATATTTTTTTTAATCGATTTTCAAATCAAATACTTATATAGTCTTACAAAGCGTCCCTGGTTTAAATTGAATACCTAACAAAAGAATACTAATTCTTATATCATATTAAAATTTGCGACCGTAATATCAGATATATTGTGAGAGCCAAGCATATATTATTTACTTGTATATTACATTCAAGCTATCAATATAACGAGAGGACTAGCCGGCGTCTGGAACCTTTTTATTGCGGTTACAGACATATTTTAAATTCATTTATATTTAAAAATTTTAATTATATCAATATGTGTAAGAATGGAGCCAGCAATTCGCAAATGATATTTTGTGTCTATAAAAACCAATAATCTGAACGGAAAATTTGGTTCACTTTCAAATATATAAAGAACTGTGTGTATATATTTTAATTTATTTTTATTATATTTTTATTTGGGAAACATACAATTTTATATTACATTATATTATTTCTAAAAACAATAACTGAAATCAGTAAAGTTTCCACTAATTACTAGTCCTTACACTAGCACTACACGTAGTGTGGGACGCCCCCCGGCTAGATGGTGCGACGATCTGCGCAGGGCGGCTGGCAGAAACTGGATGCGTGTAGCCGAAGATCGGGCTAGGTGGCGCTCCATGGGGGAGGCCTATGTCCAGCAGTGGACTGCCACAGGCTGCTGATGATGATGATGATGATGATGACACTAGCACTATAAGAATGTGAAAATATACATGTTGTTTGTAAAAACATATATATATAAACAAGGATTTTTGAAGAAGAGAAAAAAAAATTAATTAAATTTGATAAATTCTTTGGGAGACAAAAAGAGAAAAATCTAATTCTAATTCTAATCATGCATACCTTTAAGCATTTGCTTAACGTCCCGCTTATACATTTCTATTGGGCAATTAAAAAGATCTATTTCATGTAAATGCTCGTTATAGAATTTCATAGAAGGAGCTAAGAAATTGTTACCGGTGTACTATCTCTTGTAAAGCAGGACATGAAACACATGCTTATGACGAGCTATATATCTAAACATAAAATATTTTTAAATAAATAATTCACTCACACAGATAAACACACATACACGCGCACACACACACACACACACCTATCACCTTCTATCTAAATCATAACTCCCGCGTAACACCTTGCCTGAATTATTGAACCTTGGGAATAGCTGAAAACCTGGTAATGAGACAGCGTGCTTCAATGATTGCCTTCCTGTCCCATAAAATATAATATACAGTCTATTATACTACATTCTTTATAAAGAGACAAATCTGGAAATATTGTCAACTATTTGGAAACCATGATCAGTAATGCATACAGCCGGATATAAAATTTATTCGTGCATGACAAATGCATAAGTTTACACGGCGTTTGTATTCTAGAATTGTCTCTGGAACAAGAAAGAAATAGAGTTTATAATCTCTGAGAAAATACACGGTGAAATATTAAGCCAAGTGTTCGCTATTATTCCAGTACTGTGGCTAGATAAAATGTTTCCCTTTAATTGAAAGTGTAAAATTTAAGTTTCATTTGTTTCAGTGTAAACCTGAACTAGAGAAAATAAGTAGAACTCTTATACCATAATTTAAAACAAGTGGTTTTTTACATAAGTAGTAGACGATAATAATATGTAGTAGACGATAAAACGAATAGTAGACGATTAAAAAAAACACGAGGTAATTGTGTCCATTCTACTGTTGTCTGGAATAAATCGCTAATAACGATAAGACCGCCATTTGTATATACATATTATAATATTAAAATAAGACAACTAAAGTCACCGACATAGCCTTTCGAATTAGCAAACTAAAGTGGCAATGGGCTGGTCACGTTTGTCGGAGATCCGACAATCGTTGGAGCAAACGAGTGCTGGAGTGGAGACCGCGTCTCGGTGAACGTATTGTGGCACGCCCCCCGGCTAGATGGTGCGACGATCTGCGCCGGGCGGCTGGCAGAAACTGGATACGTGTAGCCGAAGTACGGGCTAGGTAGCGCTTTATGGGAGGATGATAAGGGATGAGGAGGATGGGCGAGGCCTATTTCCACCAGTGGACTGCCGCAGGCTGTAGATTATTATAAGGAATAAGTGTATTATATAACTTTATTTTTATACTTACGTACATACATATCGTCACGCCTGTTTCTCGTAGGGGTAGGCACAGACCACAGATTTCCATCTGCTATGAGCTTGGCATACTTTCCTTGCTTCCTCCACACTCATTACTCTCCTCATGCAAGTTAAAGGTACTCTTGGCCTGGGCTCTCTCTCTCTCTCTCTTAACTGGCACTATCAATGGAGATACATTCGATTTGGAGACTGAATACGGAAAAAAGGAGAAAGTTATAGAGGACAGAATGGTTTCCCAATTTTATCCTAATATCAAAGGAATAGCGAAGCAATTATTTTATATTAACACTTCTTTTGTGATCATTTCTCCAGGTTTAGGTCCCAAGATCGAGATGCAGTCCACAACTTAAGCTCGTCTTGGCTCCTTCCGATGAATTCAAATTCTAAAATCTTATAAATAAAAATAATGTTGCAATGCAATGCATATTAGTGTTAGAGTCACGCTGCAGACGAATACTTTGTCAAGAATTGCATAATATTTGTCTGTAGCATTAATGGGCTGGCTCGCCTGGGGAAGTACCATACTCCCGCAGAAAATCGGCGTCTGAGTGGTAGCTTAGCTACCGCGCTTCGTACGGTTAGCGGCCTGGGATCCGGAGGCCCAACACCTTCCCCTCCCACTCCCCCTCCCCCTCCTACTCCTACTCCCATAATGTCACTTCTTTAAGATTCGGTTACGCTTCCGCACTGCCTATGGCGCTGCGTTTGTCTATGGGCGGCGTTGATTGCTTTACATCAGGTGACTCGCCTACTCGTTTGCCTTCCTATCGCGTAAAAAGAATGCTTGGAAATCTAAAACTATTAAAAGATTTTGAATAAATAGTTTTTATTGGTTAAACTTTGGCTAGTTTTAATAACAATACACACAAGAGAGTCGGCAATATTCGAAATTCAAATTTCCCGCCATATTTTTACGACTTTAATCAAAACATTGTTTGATTTTTCTTTTTCAATCGTATGGCCCGTTTATCATATTTGGTCAGGCTTGTATTTTACCACCTGGACGGCTTGATCGGTTTTATTAAAAATTGGTTGTTCCATAACAAACGTGTCGGCGAAAATATTTAACGCTTTCGAAGCCCACGTTTTATTTATATCTTCAGATCATAAGTGCAAAAAGTACTCTTCTGAAGGTGTGAGAAACTTCTTAATACATACAAATATACTTCGCCTGTTTCCCGTACGGATACGCAGAAACCACAGGCCTCCATCTTCCTTCTATTTTCTTTGCTTCATCCACACTCATCAATCAATTCATACAAACTCGACGGTTAAGGGTAGTTTTCACCTCGCCTTTCTTGAAAACTTCAGTGATTTGGTCAAGGTATGTTCTCCCTTCCGGCCCTTCTGTCCACATCCGCAACGTAAATTTCTTTTGCCAGTCGTCTTTCTTCCATCCATCAGGGGAAGAAATACGAAAACATACGTTGACCAAATTGCCGAAGCTTTTAGAAAAGTTTTGTTTTACTTGTCGCGGATTTTAGCTAAGTAAAACTTTTGACTGTCCACATAGTGATAAATTTCCGCAAAGTAACGCCTGACTTCATTAATAATCTTTTAGAAAAGGCCAAGTCAAGAGTACCCTTAACCGATGAGCTTGAATTAAGAGAGGTATGCGTGTGATGAAAGCAAAGAAAGTACACCGAGATAGTAGCAGATGGAGATTTGTGGTCTCTGCCTACCCTTACGGTAAACAGCCGTAACGACATGTATATATGTATTTAAAAAATAATAATATTTTACACTATTTAAATAATGTAAAATCTATTTCCCATAGGTTACGATGCTGAAGTCTAAATTTATACAGCTCCCCCATCAAAACTGTCCTAAATACAGTAATGCACTACGCGACAGATATTTAGGGATCGGTATCTGCTGGCCGAAAGCCAAAGATCAATACGATAAAATTAGAAATTGTCCTAAGCACCGAAATAAAAAAAGATCTAGAACTAACAACACTAAGTACATTAACAGAAATAGAAATTGTAATAATAGATATACCGTTTCGTTTTAAAAGGCACCTATTAACAATTCTACAAAATATATTATATCGTTTGATTTTTTTATATGGGATAAGAGGCCAAACGAGCAAGCTTGCCATCTAATGGAAAGCAATCAACACCGCCCATTGACAACCGCGACACCGCTGGAGTCACAGAAGCGTTACCGGCATTTTAGGTATGTGTAGGCTTGTTTTTTGAAGGTACAAATATGTATATCTCCTGCTGAGCATGAGCATCCTCACTTCTGGAATATGAACACTTAATCCAGGACATTACGCTTGTTCAAGGCGTCCCACCTACATCAAACTCACTATTTTGAGGAATAATGTCGTATGAGAATAAGCTTTCGTACTGCGCTATGCCCGGTTACCTTAAGAACAGGAGAGACGCTTTCACCATTGAATTCTCCCTTCTTTCTTTATTCGTACCCATTTCCTCTATTTTCAAGAGCTGGCAACACATTTTCAATCCTCGTGCTTGCTGCAGGTACTAAAGGTTATAAACGTATAGGATCGTGAGATCCCCCTTCTTTCTTCATTTACTCAATTTTCTTAATGATGAAGATGAGCATAGTATGAAACTTGAAGAATGAGCGTTATTTGTTTGTTTTTATTATCTCTTTTCTAATGACGAACGCGATCATAGAAACGTTGAAAAATTGCTCGCAAAATGAGACATTTATAATGGATTTCCTCAAAGTAACGTCAGACTCAATTAACTACAGTGAGGCGATAATCTCCATCAGCCTTCGCGGTAATTTTATTATTTTAATGTTACCTTGTCTTAAATTGTCTGACAAAGTGAATATTAATTTTGATTTTTATCTGCTTTTCAGGTGTTTGCTTTACGTTCTTTTTTATAAGGCTTCAATCCTTGAAGAACGTAAGGTAGCAGACTGCAGCTATTTATTAACCTCACGTATAGACAATATGCTCTACTGATGTACCAAAAAGACTTTGCTAGAGATCAAATAAACCAAAAATCACTGATCCTAATCTCAAGCTCAACTCAATTGAATAAAATAAATAAATAAAGGCTTTATAACTGTTTATCATTAATTATCATTGATTAATTAGTTACGTTTATTTTGTAGACTCGACATCTTGTCTTTCGACAAAGGTCTCCTCCAAAGATTTCTATGCCACTCTATCTCTTGCTATGCATTTTTGCCTGCAACTCTCCTGAAGTCATCTTCCCAGTGTTTTGTCTGTCACCCTTCGCTCCTTTTGTTATCCCTTGGATTTTACTTTAAGAGTATATTTGTCCATTTCTCCTCTCTTTTTTTCTAAGCATTTATGATATATCATTTTAATGATTTCCAGTCCCATTGCTATTTTAATGATTTACATACTTTTATTGCGTCTTCAAATTTGGTTAGAGCTTTTTGTATCTTTTAATCTTCTATTGTCTTTTATCTCTCCGCCAATTGTACTTCTCTCTATGCTGTATTGACATATACTTGTGAAAGATATATTTCTGAACAGAAAAAGACCATGACCCCCGAACAAAACTCAACCGAAAAGTAAAGTCTAAATATCCAATCCACTTGTCTAATTAGTGCTTCCTTGCAACTTTAAAGCGTAATGTATTATTATATAATAATCATTTTGTTATTGTTATTCTTGTTATTTTCATGATAATAATATTGATTCATAAATCAGTACATTAGTGTACGCTAATAAAAAAAATATTTAACTGTTTTATTATACTGTTCTATTGACAATTGGTCGGACGAAGATATAAAAATTTTAGCGTAATGGGCCAAACGTCCATCTAATGTTACATCTGATCTTAAATTATTAAAGATAATGATAACTGCCACACACATACGTCAAATAGTGAACAGCTGCTGCTTGCGAAGGCGGGTCTGCCCGAGTCTAATTTTGCAATATTTCTTTTTTCTAATATTAAACTAGGCTTTATATTCGTAATGTCCAGTTGAATAGCATTATGAATTAAACATTATGTTATATACATAGATGATAAATTATGTGAAAAATATAACGGGGATTGGGCTTCCGGAACTCAACCGCTCACCGGACGAAGCGCGGTAGCTAAGCTACCACTCAGACGCGGGAATGTGGTACTTCCCCAGGCGAGCTGGCCAATTAATACTACAGACAAATAATATGCCATTCGTGACAAAGTATTCGTCTGTAGCGTGGCTCTACCACTACAAAAAGCGCATGCGGTAGAGACTAAGCGAAGCCGCTTTAGTAAACAGACTGATGTTGCATCAAATATCAACGATTAAATGTGTAACAGATCGTCAAATAAATATCTGTCTTTGTGCCACCTACACTTTGCTACTATTTATTTATACTGGCAACTCAAAGAATTGTATCTGTGTACACAAATAGAAAAAAAAAGATTTGTTACTTTTTAACATATGCCAACGTTTCGCCTGTCATTCTCCTTATATATCATTCGGAAATAGCGGCTGCTGACACGTTAGAAATTGCTCAACTGTAGCCTGTTTGCAATACGAGGTTACTGAACCCACGTTTGGAGCAGTTCCATATTAAGATTTCACACCTGTTTCTATTACATACTCGTATATAGTAGCTATTTCAGTAAGATTAGTTACATTTTTATATAAACTTTCACTTTATGTTAAGTTCTAAAAGGGATGATAAGTTTTAACAACAACAATAGCACCCCATATACGTCCACTGCTGCCCATAACACTAGTTGATGCATCATCCAAACCTAACGATCGTTAATATCACCACTCTTCGCAGATCGTCACTCCATCTAGCCGGGGAGCGCTCTCATTACATTTGCAAAAACGCGATCTCCATTCTAGTACTCATCTAATTTAACCGTTGTTTGTTCTCCAACAAGGGTGACCACCCTATTTCATTTTGCTCACTCAAAATCACTTTGTCAGTAAGTGATTTTGGTTCGCATACATACCCTGCCCCTTCTTAAAAACTTCAGCATTTTGGTCAAGGTACGTTTTCCGTGGTCTTACCCTATTAATCGCTCCATCCACATTCGTAATGTAAATCTCTTTTGCCAGTCGTTTTTCATCCAACCCTACGAATTTTTGTTATTTGCTTATAGGTTTCATAAAAAAATACCGATATGTATATAATTACGTGATTTCTGCTTTTTCAATACAACTTTCTCATAGTCAGAAAGATTGGCTAAATAAATATTCTAAATTGTTTTGTAGGCAAATGTTTGAATAAATATGAAAGTTATTTATGTTGACTTTGTGTTTATTTATTTATTATCAATTTGGATTCATTCATTGGTTATTTGGTCTGTTACACATTTTCTTTTTTGTATTTCTGACTATTTAATCTTCATTATAGATATATTTATTTGCTATCTGGTTCCCAGTACAGTATAGGCCAACTTTATTTCTAGCCATATTTTTCATACGAAGTTACTGTATCAGAAAATAACAATAGACGGGTTGCAGCATTTATTTGAATGATAGAAATCAATCTAAGACCATCAAAGCCAAGCGAGGATATTCCCAATACTAACAACACTCCAAAATTTTGATGACAATTAAAAACGTTAATATTAGGATATTAATAAGACGTTGTTTCGCATTGATGATACTAGATGTAGAAAAGAATGAGATAAGGGTACGAATAGGATACAGATGACTCTCTAAGAAGACATCTTCTCATATGTTACTACTTTGACTCTATGCCATACATTTTTCAGAAGCAAAGCAAAAGGATAGATTGTACTAAGGAATTGGTTACATGTAACTAAACTAACTAACTTTGTTAACGCAGCGACCAAAAATAAATCTTGGTCTCCGAAAGGATTTTATACCACCGTGCCTTGTCCTGCACCATCTTCTGCCAGTTGCAGATTTGTAGGTTACGCAAGTCATCCTCCACCATGTCTCTCCAGTGGTACCTAGGGAGGGCAGGACGTCATCTACACTAATTGTTATTGCTGGTCTGAATTTAACCATTGCTCCTTATTACATAGCAAATAAATATGATGTAAATGACCCAAATACATTTTGTTATGAAAGAGATAGAAAATCTAGCTTTCGGGTCACCTCATGGCTAGTAACCACTAATACATGTAGACATCTGTAATAGCTAATGTACTCCAAACAGAAGTTATACTTTGAGCGTATTTTACTCGATTAATGTTGGATTACTTGGAACAATTTCACGTGCATATCTCATTGTGCATAACGGCATTTTTTCGATTTAGCCAACTGCCATCATCTTTTTTGTTTGGGCTCAGATTCTTCAGGAGAAATTTTCGTTCTGCGGCTAGAAATTTCTTTTAACATGTAACAGAGTGTTAAATCCATTCTCTGGAGCCAGCCCATAAGTCCGACAGAAAAATTGACCTGCAGTTTAAATTTTACAGGTACTAATAATATATTGAATCTCCTTATTGTATATTTCATTTCTTGGAAATTTCATAGAAAGGAAAGTTGTTTATAAACACCACAGAACACCGTAAAATAGATGTTCTTTTACGAAAATTTATATGTAGCATTGTAATCAGTTCACAAAAGCTACAAAATCTGGAAAGTCTCCAGTAAGGTTTGTGGGTTATTGAAAAGAATAAAGAGAAATTCTTAAAATAGAAAACACCTAACAATGTTGACTTTACTGAAAAGTTCTGGTAAATTTCTATTTTGTCCGCTTGCCTTTTATACTGTTTCAGGAATCAAACTTCAACGTCTTATAGTTTCTGAGAAAAACAACTGCCAGAATTGAACTGAATTATAAATAGTTTCTCAGTTTGTTTGCATAGGATCTTACAAGTTGAAGTTTTTATAGAGAATAAAAATTTTTCTTTATGTATAGTTGGGCAAACGTGCAAGCGAGTCGCGTGATAGTCAGAAATAGAAGGAGAAGAGGACGATGAAGCAATGAGAACCAGAAATATCCACGTTATATACCCTGGATATTCCATGAGTGTGTGGTATTTGCTGTAAACGAGACGAAGCAAGATTCTACCATCATTAAATGTTTAATAATTACATATTTTATGAGTTTTCAAAGAGGGAAGGAGGGAAGAGTGACAATGCCTACCCCTACGGGAAACAGAAGTAACGATATGTATGTATAATATTTATTTAATATAAACCAACAGTATCCTTACATAATCTGCCAACAGATGGCGCTGAAATACATATTATATTAGTATTATGTCTATTGCATAAAATAATTAAATAATGTTTTTTTTTTTCTAATACCCTGACATATACGTAATAAACTTTTATACCGAATACATTTCTACCGGGCGAGAAGATTTGGATTCTTCAGTAAAATATTCAGTTCGATTTTTATTGGCTTTCTGCTGGAATAAAAATGCAATTAGAGTCCATTTATATTCAGCCATTAGGATTAAAGTGATCTCCCGGATCGCAGTGGATTTTAATTGCGCCAGTATTGGTGCAATTGTGGTGTTTGTTTAGGCTTAAATTGTTGTTTTGCGTTGGTCCCCTTGATTCCGAAACTTTTCAGTGGCTTTTACCAAATAAGGCTAGTGTGAACTCCAGCGATATTTTTTTACTTTGTTTAGAAAACTATATTGTTGAAATTGCCTATTTAATTTCTTTTGGTAACATATATTTATATAATATCAATTAATTTTATATTTCCAAAAGAGATAAGCATGCTTTTTGTCATCTATTTGTTGATTTTATTGTATTGTGGTAATGAAACGCTTTAAAAAAAATAATTTAATTTTGTACAATGTCAGTAGCCATATATACAAAAGTCGCTATCAAAATAATTCAAAAATACTTCTAAATATAAATTGTCTGAGTCACATTTTACAGTTTCACTCGGTCGGTCGGTGGAACGTTCTTGCCCCATTGATAACTTGTAATATTTTAATTATATTTATTTATTTTAATAGTAATATTTTGCACAAAACGATTTCCTGACTGTCGATTTCTCTCGCTTATTACAGCTAGAAGTGCAAATAACAACAAACCTTTATTTAAAACATTTTCATGGGGGATATTAGATTAATGATTCTCAAAGTGGTATTTATCGACCTCCAGGAGTCGATACTGACCTCCAAGGGCTTCATGCCAATTGAATGCAAAATAGACGATCTATTATATAATGACAGTTGTTATCTAAGCAATACGTAATTTTTGTGAAAAGAAAAATTCACATCCACAGTTATATTTTTTGCTTAATTTTTACTTGGCACCAAAAATAATGGACCAAACAGTACATAGGAGCTTCGTCTCTCTATGTAACACAAGTGGGGATTTTACAGTGCACTGTTTTATTCCATTTATTTCATTGAATCAAAATATATTTACATCGTTATTTAATGATATAGTAATTGACTAGTGCAGATATGTACGTGAAATTGTTTCAAATAATCCACAAAGTTTTATCAAGTAAAATACGCTTAAGTAGAATTGGTGTTGGGAGTCCATTAGCTTTTTTAATGCACATATATGTAGTGCTTTTGGTATTATACTAGATACACGTATCGGTAATTACAAGCCATAAGGTGACCCTAAAGCTAGCTTATCTAGCTCTTTTATAACAAAATGTATTTGGGTCTTTTACATCATATATATTTATATGTAATTAGGACCAATGTCTAAATTCAGACCAGCAACCACAATTAGTAGAGATATGCACGTGAATTTGTTGCAAGTAATCCAAGATTTATCGAGTAAATACGCCCAAAGTACAACTTCTGTTCGGAGTACATTATCTATTACAAATGTCTACATGTATCGGTCATTACTAGCCATGAGGTGACACTAAAGCTGGTTTATCAAGCTCTTTAATAAGCTAAATATATTTAATAAGGAACAATGTCTAAATTCAGACCATCAATAACAATGAGATATGCATGTAAAATCTTTCCGATTAATTCAACATTCATCGAATAAATACATTTAAAGTACATCTTCTGTTCGGAGTATATTAGCTATTACGGTATCATGTATCGGTGATTACTAGCCATGAGATGACACAAAAGCTAGCTTGTCTATACCAAATGTATTTTGGTCATTTATATCATATTTATTTTCTATGTAATAAGGAGCAATGTCTAAATTCAGACCAGCAATAACAATTAGTGGAGGTATGTACGTGAAATGAATCCAAGTAATCCAAGACTTATCGAGTAAAATACGTTCAAAATACAACTACTGTTCAGAGTACATTAGCTTATTACAGATATGAGCTATTACAGTAGGTATGTATCGGTTACTAGCCATGGGGTGACACAAAAGCTAGTTTGTCTAGCTCTTTCATAACCAAATATATTTTGGTCATTTATATCATATTTATTTCCTATGTAATAAGGAGCAATGTTTAAATTCAGACAGGCAATAACAATTAGTGGAGGTATGTACGTGAAATGAATCCAAGTAATCCAAGACTTATCGAGTAAAATGCGCTCTAAGTACAATCGGTGTTTGGAGTCCATAAACTATTTTAATGCGCGAGATAAACTCTATGGTCGATTGTGTGCACGCCGATGCAGCCGTTCCGTAATCCAGATAAATAAAATATGCATCGTTCGACTCTGCGGGCGGGGCTTGCGATTTGTAATTGATGCAAATTCGCTCCAGATGTTCCGCTCTATGAGTCCTTTGTATTCAATGGAATAAAGCCGTTTTTATTATTATATAATTGACGGAATCAGGCGTTACTTTGCGGATGTACCTTACAAAGATGGACGGTCAAACTTACTCTGCTTAGATACGCGAACAATGATCAGAATACAAGAAGTACCTTACGTACATGAAAAAGAGGATATAAATAAAATAGTATTGTGTGAAGTGTGTGAGAATAAAAATAGTATTGTGTGTTTGTGAAATGTATCGCTCATTGCTCTACGGTTGTCTATCGTACTACTACACCTGAGGATCCCCGAGTCAAAGCG
Source organism: Baronia brevicornis (assembly GCA_031353405.1). NCBI lineage: Eukaryota > Metazoa > Arthropoda > Insecta > Lepidoptera > Papilionidae > Baronia > Baronia brevicornis. Next base: position 666,394 of record JASFAT010001968.1, on the reverse strand, counting down.
AAACGCGTTTTGTTTATAATGAAAAATGGTAGTATTTTTTTTTTTATGGTATAGGAAGGCAAACGAGCAGGCACTTCACCAGATGGAAAGTAATCTACGCCTCCCGGTCTATAGGTCTATAGGCCCGGAAAGTGATATTATGGGAGGGGGAGGGGGGGTTAGGGCTCCGGAACTTAACCGCACACCGGACGAAGTGCGGTAGCGAAGCTACCACTCAGACGCCGGTTTTCTGCTGGAGAGTGATACTACCCCGGGCGAGCCGGTCCATTTATGCTACAGAATGGCATATTATTATATGCCATTCTTGACAAAGTATTCGTGTGCACCGTGGCTCTACCACTATGATGCAAAATACTAATTTATGTTAGTTTATTAATAAACATATACGATGTGGTGAACATGCCAAGAGTTCAAGATATCAATGATCATAAATTATTGTAATATACATTAAAGATAGCATTTGTGGAGTGAATGCGAGGCGCGTGAGTGGAATGTGTAATATTGTTATCACTGCTCATACGGAATAAGATATTGCACAAATACGATGGTTCTATGTTTAGGCTGAGACGTAACGTAATACAAATGTAACGTAATAACGTAAATTACGCCGATCGTAGCAAATCTATCGAAAATGGTTTCAACTGCAAATTTATTGGGTGCAGCTTTCCACCAGTAATTCTGTTTATTTTGTGCAAATAATAATTGGTAATTTTAATCTAACAACAATATTTTTTTACAATAACTAATATTAAAACCTTAATAATATTAATTATTAAGTTTATAATTTTAATAAAACCTTAATAATATTAATTATTAAGTTTTTAATTTTAGTTATTGTAAAAAAAGGTGTCATAAATAAAGTTTTTTTCTATTTTCTAAATTTGAACACATGACATAACAAATTAAATAAATAAAATAAGATATATAAAAAGAAGGATAACATAAATTTTGTGATCTATCAGCTGCCAAAGATATCACGAAGCTATCGCTTTAATAAGATATCGGCGTAATATCTGACGTACCGCGAACTGTGTCACGTAAGGTAACTTTTTCATTTCTGGCTTGCGGCCAAATTGAATGGACGAACGTTGGATACTCCCTGACACACAGTACGTCATACTTGCCTCCAGGATGACGGATTGTTCGTTTGATCAACAAAGCAATTTGGATGAGTGAACTTTTCGCTTTTAGCTGCTGTCGGTACAATTCGCGAATGTGTTGTATTCATTAAATTGAAAATTATATGGCGACCGCCAAACTAGTTAATACTAAAAAATATGGTACAATAAATAAGACGGTTATAGAAAAAAGTTGGTTGAAGAAATAACTCGGTCAAAAGTGGGAATACGAAAGGTCACCGGACGAAGCGCGGTAGCTCAGCTACCACTCACACACTGGTTGTCTACGGAAGTGGGGTACATCCCCGGGCGAGCGAGCCAATTCATGGCAAAGACAAATAATATGCCATTCTTAACAAAGTATTCGTCTGCAGCGTGGCTCTACCACGCTGAAATGTATATATTTAATAATATTATTTAATAATATATGTAGTCATAATTAAATAAACATATTATTAAAATAAAAGATCTAACATATTTATACACTTACATTGAATAAATTTGAAACTTACAAACAATGTGCGTGGCCTGAACGTAAATCGAAAACGTTTTTCTCGTAAATGCGCATGGTTGCTAACATGTTAATAATCTTGCCTTGCTACCTTTTCATGTTGGCAATTACTTCACGCGTATATATGGGAGCCAATGTTCAGTTCAGTTCAGGAGTACAAATTACAGCTTAATTGATGATGATGATATAATTTGATTTGAGATGTTTTGAGATGAGTTGGGCACATAGAGAGGATGGATGATAGTCGGCTGATAAAAGAAACTTTTTTTAAAACACTTTTCGGTTGTCTTCCGTAGAGTCTACTATACCTGAAGATGCCTCGTGTTGGGGCGAACACGTGTCGTTTACAAGGTGGAAAAGTGGTAGTGTGTGTTTGGTGTTGTGTATAGTGGTTGGTGGGTGGGGAGTGGATGGCCGATTTTCGGTAAGTTTTGGTTTAAGTTCCAAATTATTAATTTTCTGTTATTTTTTGCTTGTCGAGGATCTTAGCTAAGTAAAACTTTTGACTGTCCACATAGTGATGGATTTCCGATTCACAAAGTAACGCCTGACTCCATTAATAATCTAATAAAAGAAATATATATAATAAATACGTTGCAGATGTGGGTGGAAGAATCGGGCTCCCCGTGGTAGCTAGGCTACCACTCAAACGCCGGTTTTTCTGCGGGAGTGTGTCACTTCCCCGAGCGAGCCGGCTCATTCATGCTACAGTAAAATACTATGCTATTCTTGACAAAGTATTCGTCAGCAGCGTGGCTACCACTATCGTAACGTAACCGGGGGTCATCTACCCCCTCAGAGAGAGGTGAAGGAGCAAGCCTCGGGGATGAACCCCACTACTCGGACTTAAGCTCAACGGGGCGATCGCCCCCCGGTCTTTGGTGCCGCTTTTGGGGCATCCAGCTACCACTATCAAAATTCACAAAAATACTTAACATTTATCAAAAACACAATTTTACTGTGAATCAGACATACACACAACGGCACAACGCCATCTGTCAGTCATATCACAAACAATATATACTAGCAGTCTGAACAGATTCCGATATTAGAAATGATCGAAACACGTACTTTCATCGTTAAAATGTTTGGATCTGGCAATATGTATCTTGAACATGGATCTAAATCGACATTTGTGTACTATAGCAGAATGTTTACTATCCTCGGTCTATCAGTTCTCAACATCAAAGAACGTCAGCAGCGATAATTTGGCGTGTATTTAGAAAACTAAGTCAATAACGATAGGCAATATAGGAAGAACGCTAAAAAGAAGATAATGTCGTTACTCATCATTTCATTTTGAGGATTAACAATTTGATTTTTTTTTTTGAATAAATAATTTTTTTAATTTCAAGTTTTTGCACAAAATATATAATACATCAGGCGAACTTTACAACCTGCGGGCGTAACACAGAAAATTAGTTTGAAGGAGGTGCAGCTTTAAAAGAAAATTAAAAAAATTTATAGTTTATTTTTTTTTTTTTTTATATATTCACGCCTATCCCCCGCAGGGGTTGGCAGAGACCACAGAGCTCCATCCGCTGCCATTCATCGCAGCGAAACGGCTCGTCATTGGTCGCTTTTCGCCCTCGTGAAAATCAGGACGTGACGGGTGGCGAACCACGTCGCCGTCATTTTCGACAAATTAGGTATATTAAATTCGTCTTTTAGTGAATCCCACGAGCCGCAAGGGAGGATGGAGGTCAGGCCCAGCAGAGCCTTGCATGCTGAGGTAAGGCACCATAGTCCCCGGGGTAGCCCGACCCCGGGACGATCGGCACGTTTTTACGACTAGGCTCGCCCCTAGCCACGCATCCATTGGCACGGCAGACCGTGGATTGGCGGAGAGGAAGGGAAAGGATAGAGAAGAAAGGAAGGGGCAGGAAAGGAAATGCGGATTGGGGGGTTACCAGACTCGGAATAAACATTTATAAATCCATATAAATATTTATTCCGATGCGGGAATCGAACCCGCGACCATTGACTCCGCGAGCAGAGGGCCCCGCCACTGAGCCAATTGGTCGTCGTTGTCGCCTCCGTCGTATATGTAACTTCGTATTGATTTCATACAAAATACAACTTACTGGACTCGATGATTTCGAAGCTCGTACTGATCAACGTCATAATCAGAAATAACTGCGTCAGCGCACACAAGTTCGAATCCTTTGCCATTTTGACAACCACAAACAGAGCACGTTCACTATCACGATTATCACTCCATTGGACCCGTTCGTTTGCAATGTATCAATCCATTTGGGACACATTGATATCAGCTTTTAATCCAAACTTCTTTTCCACCGCTCCAGCCGTACTTATTTTCGCTATTGCCTCGTAGGCTCTACGAAAATATGATTCTATTTTTACACCGATCCAAAGTGTCATAGCGTTTGGATGCGATCCAAGTCGATTTTCGTCCGCCGTAAAAAATCTGTGGGCAGTCGCAACTCTGGAAACCTGGAAAGATATATATTATTTCATAACGTAAACAGTTGTATTTAGAATTAGAAGTAGCGCGCCCTATAGATTTTGATACTTTTTAGGTCAGACTTAATTAATAAAAATTTTGCAAAACATATTAATATGAGATGATTCGTATTTCAACAACGTATATGGTTTGGACGACCAATTGTCTCAGAGGCTCCGATAATGAAACTTTGAAAAGCAAAAATCCAGTCAATGGTCGCGGGTTCGATCTCCGCATCGGAATAAATATATGTATGACCCAGAGATATTTATTCCAAGTCTAGTAATCCCACCAATCCGCATTGGACAAGCGCGGTGGGTTAATTTCCCTCCAGCCATGGGTACAGACTCCAGACTTGTAAACGACTGTGTTTCGCCCCAACACGAGGCATCTTCAGGTAAAGTAGACTCTACGGAAGATTCCGTTTCGAAAATTGATAGTGTGTGTTTGGTGTTGTGTATGTGTAGTTGGTATGTATAGTGGTTGGTGGGTGGAGAATTGATGGCCGATTTTCGGTAAGTTTTTGGTTTAAGTTCCAACTAAATCCACTTCATCCAGCAGAAAAACACACATTATTAATTTTCTGTTATTGTTTTGCTTGTCGCGGATCTTAGCTAAGTAAAACTTTTGACTGTCTACATAGTGATGGATTTCGGCAAAGTAACGGCTGACTTCATTAATAAGTTTTTATAAAATTTGAAAACAAAAGATCAGGTTCGTCGCCTGATGGAAAGCAATCAACACCACCCTGGATGGAAAGCATCGAGTGTGAATTTAATAATAATAATACTAAATACTAGGCTAGGATCGTGAGAAGGTTCCTTTCCTTGGATGCATAATCCTTCGTGTGCTTGGTTTATCCCGCCAGTAATAATATTATTTTTATAGAGTTTTTTTTTATATTAATAATATAGTTATTAAGAGAAAAATATGTAAATAAAGTACTAATACAAAATGCGAAACAGACCGGAGCAGACTGGATTCCACAAGCGCTACCCATTCACAAGTTGACACATGTGACAGACGGCCATTAGCTTCCTCGACAATTTTAGTTGTTTATATACCGACATAATACGTCGTTAAAATTATTTAGCTACGGCTCAAAAAACTCATTTCATTTCATTAAGCGAACTAAGGTTAATTGAATCAGTTGATTAAAAATTTTCAAGGGAGAGGAAACAGCGCATCCGCGAGGGGGCGCTGATTATTATTAGACCAGCGGAAACGTGACGCGGGGAATGCGACCGAAACGCGATGAACCCACGCCGGCGAACGATTTCTATTTCTGTGTAGGCGTTGCGAAGTTCCATTTACAATGATCGGGTTATAATCAAATTAATTCACGCTATAAACATTTTTGGTCCGTTGATTGAAATTAACTCTTTGAGTTCTAACTCCGAACTTTCTTGGCTAAGTTTGTTCGGCTTCTAATATATTTTGTGAAGGTCAGTAGTATTATCGTTTTACCGAAATCCTAGCAGTGGCTCCGTTTTATTATATTCCTCCAAGTTTTATCGTATAAACCAGTGGCTCTCAAACTTATTTGTCTACCGCCCCCTTTTGGGTATTAATTGTATTTTACCACCCCCCAAAGATTTTATACATTTACTACGTAAAAATACAAAAATGTTTTCCTAATCGTCATTAAGGTTAGTTAAATTTTTAACAAGAATTCGCATTATATTGAAATCATTGCTAGAAAATAATAGAAAGTTATTTCCGACAGCCATCGCATCACTAAGACAGCTGAATGTAAAATTAGCCTTTCTCTAATCTGCAAGGCCAACTCCCGTAAGTGATATAACTATTTTATTATCAATCCTATTTCCGATACGATTATCATGCTGACATCAGCCGCTAGAGGATTACGGTATGTGGCAGAGGACTGAGAAAATAAGGGATTTTTTTATATTTAAAATCCACAGTTGAAGTGATATTTTCATAGCCCATTTATCTACAGTCTACCTCTCCTAAACAATCCCAGAAGTTTTAACTGCGCACAATATATTCAAAAGCTTCACTATACAATACAACATTATTGTTTTCAATACGATCGCAGAAGAGGACGAATAGAGTCATTCGAGTCACATTTATTGGCCCCTACGTCTATTGCAGACGATTAACGGAATAATGAAATATCCAAAAGATCGTTAGTTTGCAATCAGATTGCAGAAGAATAGGGATGGAGTCTCTGAAGTCACATTCATTGGTCTATTATAAATGATTATTAGAATAAGGAAATGTATATACAGATACGTATAGCTATCATATATATATATGCATATATATAGATAGATAGAGTATATCGAGTCATATATATATACGTATATATCATATGATATATATGGATATATATATATATATATATATATATATATATATATATATATATATATATATATATATATATATATATATATATATTTAACATATATAATACAACAGAACGTTAGTTTTGAATATGATTGCATAAGAAGACGGATGGAGTTTATTGAGTCAGGTTCACTGTACGTCTATTTCAAACGATTAACGAGTGTCTATGGGCGGCGTAGATTAGTTTTTATCAGGCGACACGCTACCTCGTTTGCCTTCCTATACCAAAAAAAACGAATTGAATCACCTTCTACTGTTCAATGGTTCAAACAAAACAAGTCGGTTCTTACAAGTAAAGAGGAATAAGTGACTGTATAACTTATGATGTATAAGTTAAGAGCATTAAGAAGTATGTGTAGTGTAACTTTGAATGAAAGAATAAGAAATGAAGATATAAGAGAGCGTTGTGGAGTAAAAGAAGGTGATGTGACAAAAGTAGAAAAAGAAATGCTTAGATGGTTTGAACATATAGAGAGGATGGATGAAAGACGACTGGTAAAAGAAATTTGACTTGCGAATGTGGATGGAAGGGTCGGTAGAGGAAGACCACGAAAGTCATACCTTGACCAAATTGCTGAACTTTTTAAGAAAGGCCAGGTCAAGAGTACCCTCGACCGGCGGGACCGGCGGGAAGTATGCCGAGATCGTAGCAGATGGAGATCTGTGGTCTCTGCCTACCCCTACGGGAGACAAGCGTGACGATATATATGTATGTATGTATAAGTTATGATCTAAATGCATCACAAAGATGCATTTAAATGCATCAATATATAATACAAAATAATGCTTCTATAGTATATATACTATATATACCCACACACACTTCATCACAAAGGTATACGGAAAAACTTAATTTAAGTTTGTGTCTCATATATGTAAAAAAATAATTATATAAGACGACCGATTGGCTCAGTGGCGGGGCCCTCCGCCCACGGAGTCAATGGTCGCGGGTTCGATCCCCGCATCGGAATAAATATATGTATGGATTTATAAATATATAATCCGAGTCTGGTAACACCCCCAATTCGCATTTCCCTTCCTCTCCGGCAATACACGGTCTGCCGTGCCAATGGATGCGTGGCTAGGGGCTAGCCTAGTCGCATGTGTGCCTACCGTTCCGGGATCGGGCTCCCCCGGGTACATGCAGGGCACTGCTGTGGCTGATCTCCATCCTCCCTTGCGGCTCGTGGGATTCACGAAGACGAATTTAATATACCAAATTTGTTGAAAATGACGGCTACGTGGTTCGCCACCCATCACATCCTGATTCTCACGAGGGCGAAAAGCGACTAATGGAGAGCCGTTTCGCTGCGATGAATAAATGGTAGTGAATGGAGCTCTGTGGTCTCTGCCAACCCCTGCGGGGGATAGGCGTGAATGTATAAAAAAATGATTATATAATACTTAAAAAAATAATAAGTGGTTTTCGCCAAAGTTAATTACAATAAATACAAGTAGCACTTTTCATGCAAAGTGAAGTTCGGACCGAGCATGCGGAACAAGAATATCCAGGTCGGAGTTAATTGAATAAAAGTAGACGTGCTTTCAGTGAAAATTCTAACAGCTGCACACGACCGTCGCTCACTTTGTTGGAACGTTACACGTTCACGGGTTTGTGCCAAGCGCATTCATCTTTACACGTTAAGTGTAACTAATGCATTAGAATTACTCCGTTATGCACGATTTCACTATTTTTGTATGTACGTTATTTGTTTCTCCTCTCTCTTTCTCCGGTTTTAATGCTAATTTCAGCACTGAACCGAGTAATATATTGAGTGGTGTATCATTTCCTTTTTTTTATGGTATAGGAAGCCAAACGAGCAGGCGTGTCACCTGATGGAAAGCAATCAACGCCGCCCATAAATATCCGTAGCGCCATAGGCAATGCGGAAGCGTTGCTGACCTATACGATACGAGGGGAAGAGGGGATGGTGTTAGGCCTCTGGAACTCAACCCCTCACTGTACAAAGCGCGGTAGCAAAGCTAGCACACAGACGCCGGTTTTCTGCGGGAGTGTGGTACTTCCACGGGCGAGCCGGCCCATTCACGCTACAGACAAATAATATGCCATTCTTGACAAAGCATTCGTCTGCAGCGTGGCTCTACCACTAGTAAAAATTATTATTATAATCCCATAATTTATTATGCATTAAAAATTCATTACTTTGTAAATAATTTGTCGCTTAACTAACTTCGCGGAGAAAATATATATACATACATACATACATATGAATATATTTTGAATTTATGAACAATGATTAAACAATGATTCATCGCCATTTAAAGCAGTTCCTCCGTCACAGTCGTCATCGTAACCCAGTCTTATCAGTGTCATCCGCAACAAAAGGTTTCCGACACGCTACAATTTGTCACCCATCGCCCTTTCGCGTGCGATAGGCATCATGGGGGTTTATTGTCAGCTCCTAATTTATGGTGAACGATACGATCTCGAATACAATTAACAACGTCACAAAATGGGTGACGTTATTTAAAATATCGTTTAGCTCAATCGAATTGAATATCCTGAAGTTGTATTTTTGACACAGACGTCATAATTATATACATAGATATCATCGACCACAGATCTCCATCCGCTACGATCTCGGCATACTTTCCTTGCTTCCTCCACACTCATTATTCTCCTCATGCGTACTCTTGACCTAGCCTTTCTTAAAACCTTCAGCAATTTGGTCAAGGTATATTTTCCGTGGTCTTCCCCTGCCGACCCTTTCATCCACATTAGCAACGTAAATTTCTTTTGCCAATCTTCTTTCTTCCATCCAAACTATCTAAGCATCCCTTTCTCGACACCTTTTTTTTATGGGATAGGAGGGCAAACGAGTAAGCGTGTCGCCTGATGGAAAGCAATCAGCGCCGCCCACGGGCAACCGCGACACCGCAGGAGTCGCGGAAGCGTGCCGGCCTTTTAGGTATGTATAGGCTTGTTTTTTGAAGGTTCCAATGTCGTAACGGTTCGGAAAGACCGCCGAGGGTAGCTGATTCCACAAACTGGTGGTGCGAGGAAAGAAGTTGCGAGAGAAACGCACCGTAGTATATCGCCACTCATCCAGGTGGTGAGGATGAAATATTCTTTTACTCCACATCGCTCTCTTATATCTACCATTTTTGATTTTATCATTCAAAGTTACACCACACATACTTCTTAATGCTCTCATTTCCACCGCATTTAGTCTGATTTTATGACTCTTCTGCCAAACTTACAGATGTCAATAAAAATTATTGCATATTCGGATTAGAAAATAATACTGCGTCGAATGGTCTACGTCTCACAGCTCTACAACTAATAAAAAATTTGTACAACACTGAAACAGACTGTTTTTGAGTTATCAAATACAATACTTTCGGAAATCTTTATTCGAATCGAAATCGAAAGCTTATTTGGCTCTAGTGGTAAGTTTTCATTTAGCAGTGATAACGTTTTCGCATTTTTGTGCCGATTATATTTTCGCCAGAGTACCAGAGTCATCAACATAGTATAGATAGATACATTCGTAAGAAAACTGGCTCACTGCTAAATAGAATGAGATCGAGTCCCAATAGAATCCTGAAAGTGTTCAATTTTTTTTATTTACTATTAAAATACTAGCATGTATACAAGGTTGAAATGCTGGTGGACTCCGAACTGGACCATCCCTGGACCCAAACATTAAATACCAATCTTGGGTATATGTATCTTACATAACGTAAATAATAACAATTATAAAAACAAAAAAATTTGCAATAAAAGCCCGATTTATGAGCGTGATTGTGCAGCGCTTTTCCTAAAACATTCCACATTCCGTACAAAATTCTACGCCTCTAACTACAAAACAATTATATCGGTAGCCATATATCTAATCCAATATCAGCCCACGGCAGTCCACTGCTGGACATAGGCCACACCCAAGGCGCGCCAACTAGCCCGATCTTTGGCTACACATCCAGTCTCTGCCAGCCGCCTTGCGCAGATCGTCGCTCCATCTAGCAGGAGGGCGTCCCACACTACGTTTGCCGAGTCGCGGTCTCCACTCCAGCACTCGTCTACTCCAACGATTGTCGGTTCTCCGACAAACGTGTCCAGCCCATTGCCACTTCAGTCTGCTAACTTGAAGAGCAATGTCGGTGACTCTAGCCATATATATTACGTTTTAAATTCCCTTTGTAGAGTGGCCACGTTTTTACTTTATTATGGATAGTTTTCCATTAGGATAATTGCATGCATTTGGCAAATCACAGCAACCCGACATCACTTATGTGAAATGAAGCGACCCTATTCTTTGCCGTAAACCACATTATGTTAGCTTGGTAGTATATTGTTAGTGTAAATATATTAACTACTTAATTTTGGTCAATAGCGGCTATACTATTTTTTTGGAGCAAAAGAGAGTGAGAGAGAATATTGTTTTTTTTTTGTAATGATTACTCTACTATTATAGATTATCGCATTATAATTATAATCTAGCTATATGGGCTATATTCTTTTTTACCTAATTTGCTAAATAGAGGATAACTAAAAATGTGTTCATAAACGATTTTTCTTATAGATTCTATTAAGGGCAATACACTATATTATTGTGTTCATTACACCTACAAAAATATTTATTTCACTTCAGTACACTAGGATTTCACTAAACTAACTCAAAAAGTTTAGTTCTCTTGAGTCTTCTTAATGACTCTGAGGAGCTGGATAGCCTCAACGATCACATGATGTCATCGTCTTCATTCATGAGGTGTAGCGTATTTATTTATAATCACATATTCACAAAAGCGGATCATCTGATGCTAAGTAATAACCGCCTAAAGACACTGCGGATGTCCATAGACATTCCTTTTTCTTTTCCATTATGAAGCAAATATTTCTTACAAAAAATTTATCTATGATACTTAGAGACAGAGCCTTACTTGGATGAGTGGCGATCTACTACGGTGCGCTTCTCTCGAAACTTCTTTCCACGCACCACCACTCTGTGGAATCAGCTACTTTTGACTGTCTTTCCAAACCGATATGACATTGCCATCTTCAAAAAACGAGTCTACATATACCTAAAAGGCCGGCAACGCTTTCGTGACTCCTGCGGTGTCACAGTTGTCTATGGGCGGCGTTGATAGCTTTCCATCAGGCGGCACGCTTGCACGTTTGCCATTCTATCCCATAAAAAACCATGGTAATATGGATGTATCAGCTTGACGAGGAAATTACCATATCCTCACAGAATTTTGGCGTTACTACTTATGTAAATTCTTATACTACCGCATTTAACTGTGTTGCCATGTTTTGTACGGAGAGTTCAATTCCTTTCACATTGCTTTCTTATCTTCTTTTCCCTTCCATTATTTTCTTCGTGTTACATATGCAGTTTCTTTAATATTGCGTATAAAGAATGTGCCATTCATCAGATAATGCGTTTGGTTATTTACCTATTTATTCGACCAAAAAATAAAGTCCCGTTTTGGACAAAAATAATATGGCCACACTACATATATCATATAAGTTATAGACAATGGCATCATCGACCAAACTCATCTGCACATGTTTCGACATTGTACAACTTGTTATCTGTGCATTTCTCTGTAGTGACAATGACTGACATTCCATTTGCCACTGTCATCATCACGAATCCCTAATTGCGTTGGCGCCGACTATACATTCACAAAGGATTCTGAGAATCGTGAATGATTAAAAAAGGAGCTAGGCGATCGAAATAAAGATACCAACCGCCCCCGTACCCGTAGGTGACAGATTTAAAATAAGTAGAAGACGTTAAACGAACTTTATGGGTGGCGAGAGTTACATGTGAAGCGAGTCGTAAAAACAAACAGAAGGAAAAAAGATCACGACGTCTCCGACAGATGTAGCTGCGTATTATCTTATTATGTACGTTTATATTTCTTTATACTATAGGTAGGCAAACGAGAATGCGTGTCACTTGATGGAAATCAATTAACATCGCACATAGATATCTAACCGTAGATATTGACGATCAATTGGCTCAGTTGGGGGGGGGGGGGCCTCCGCCCGCGGAGTCTATGGTCGCGGGTTCGATACCCGCATCGGAGTAAATATATGGACTTACAAATATTTGTAAGTCCATATATTTACTCCGATGTGGTATTTGCGAATGTGGATGGAAGGGCCGGAAGAGGAAGACCACGAAAAACGTACCTTAACCAGATTGCTGAACTTTTTAAGAAAGGCCAGGTCAAGAGTACCCTCAACCGGCGGGCTTGCATGAGGAGAATAATGAGTGTGGAGGAAGCAAGGGAAGTATGCCGAGATCGTAGCAGATGGAGATCTGTGGTCTCTGCCTACCCTTACGGGAGATGGGCGTGACGATATGTATGTATGTATGTATATTTATTTCGAGTCTAGTAACCCTGTCAATCCGCATTGGACAAGCATGATGGGTTAACGTCCGTTCCTCCAGAAATGGTGAGGCCCATGCTCAGCAGTGGCACATGTATTGGCACAGAAGCATCACAGATGCATTGATGGCCTTTGAGATGTGATCTTTGAATAGGTTTTATATCTTTTTTATTTTATTCGGAAATATCTTCGAAGGTAGCTAGCTAGTTCTATAGACTAGTGGTGCGTGGAATTAAGTTTCGATTAAAGGTGAGACATGACATTCCTCCGCAATGCCAAATAATCTAGCCATTAGGTGAGATCCTGGTCTTATCATCGTTTGGAAACTGATTTTCTTCTTGAATCGTTCTCAACAACTATACACATATGTCTCCTCTAGAAATACCACTTCTGTTACGTCCATAGAGTTCATAGTTCATATCTTTTCCGAATCACTCGCCATCCATCTTGAACAAATCGTCACTTCATTATTTCAACATAGCGTCCCTTAATAGAGACAATAAGAACATCTTCCCCTTAATAGAGACAATAAGAAAAGTATTAATGAACACATTCTTAGTTCTACTCTACTTAATAAATTCAGATAAAAACAAATTACCCATTAGCTCATTGATAGATTGTAATTATAATGAGAAAGTCTACAATAGCAGAGTAATCATTACAAAAAAAAATATGCCAAGAGATTTAAGTTTGCTAAGACTTATGTGCAGATACAGAACTTTACAATACAGCCAAAAAATATAACCAGTCCAGTCCCTCTCCAGTTGGATAAAAATAAATACACGTACATTCATATCGTCACGCCTGTTTCCCGTAGGGGTAGGCAAAGACCACAGATATCCATCCGCTACGATCCCGGCACATCTTCCTTGCTTCCTCCACACTCATCCATCCTTCCTCTCACATTCATCATAGCGATACGGCTCTCCGTTAATCGCTTCTCGCCCTCGTGGGAAGCAGGACATGACGAGCAACCACGTCGTCGTCAATTTTTAAAAAATTAGGTTTACCAAAATTCGTCATAGTGAATCCCATGAGCCGCAAGGGAGGATGGAGGTCAGCCCCAGCAGAGCCCTGCATGCTCAGGAAAGGCACCATAGTACCCGAGTGCTTTGGTGCCTTACCTGAGCCCCATCCCAGGACGGGCGGCACGCTTGCGACTAAGCTCGCCCCTAACGGCGCATCTTTTGGTACGGCAGACCGTGGATTGGCGAAGAGGAAGGGAATAGGATAGAGAAGAAAGGAAGATGGATTTAGACAGGATGATAGGGATATGATACTACCGCAACGGAAGACAATGAGTGATACGGTAGTAGCTCGGAAGGCCGGGATCGCGTACCCGTATACCAATACCATAACTACCGGAGAGGCGGCTAGGCTAGGAAAGATACTCCCTGATAAAAACAAAATTAGGTTAATTTGGACTCTCTTAACTAAACGGTTGTCTTCCGTAGAGTCTACTATGCCTGATGATGCCTCGTGTTGAGGCGAAACACGTGTTGTTTGCAAGGTGGAAAAGTTGTAGTGTATGTTTGGTGTTGTGTAAAGTGGTTGGTAGGTGGAGAGTTGCTGACGACCGTTTTTCGGTAAGATTTAGTTTAAGTTCCCTGAAAATCCACTTCATCTAGCTGCAAAACACACATTATTAATTTTTTATTGTTGTATGGTTGTCGCGGATCTTTGCTAAATAAAAGTTCTATCTGTCCACATAGTAATGGATTTTCGCAAAGTAACGCCTAACTCTATTAATCATAATTTGAACTCCTTTTGATTTATTTACATTTTTTTTCTATGATGTTATTTTAAGTCATATTTTAGTTTCGATTTCATAATTTTCAAATTCTATTTTGACTTCGACAATCCATCATATTGATACATTCTTCAAAGAGCGTGTTGTTTCCAAAAATAAATATCACCCTCTTCTATTCTCACATCGTTACGGCCACGAAAAATAATTATTCCTATAATTAGTCACACAATAAGTTCAGCAATGCGTGGTACGTCATTCTCGGCCATAGAAAGTGCTACCATTCGGGAAAAATCATCTACTTCATACGATATGTCACCTACATCAAAGGAGCGCACTTCAAACGCCACTGTAATAACCAGCCGAAACGAGATCTCATCCAAATTGCCTTACACTGACTGTACAACTAATTAGGTCCATTTTCCTTTGCCACATATAAATATAAATGAAACATCTCTAAAGTCGCATCGTTTGTATTTAGTGTCGATTTTTTTTTATTCAACTTGATGACAGACGTGTATACAATTATAAATCTCAACACTAATGATATCTTCGTAAATGTTTTGATCTACAAACATAGGTATGTGTATTACAAATAATCCTAGATCTCCAGCATATCTTCAAGAGCGTTTCCAGTTTCTTGTCCCCAGGTGTCAGCCCTGTCGCACGTCCTCCTCCCTTCTCCTTCGTATTCCTCCGCATTCTTCCAGCCGTTACGGTGGCTCATTCACTGTACACGCAGTGCGCTTGTGGAACTCTTTCCCACATACTATACGTGATAGCCTTTCACTGGATGTATTTAGGAGAATCAAAGAACATTTCCTTTCAGTATAAAATATTTATTTATGTATGTTTTTATATAGTATGTATCGTATGTATATTTTGTTGTTGTACTTTTGTTGTATTTTTATCCTCATACCTTATCTTATTTCTCTTTCACTCCTGGGTTTGCTGGAAGAAAACTCAATTTTGAGTTAAGCTCACCCTTGTACATCTTCTTTCCTTTTAATTCTTGTATGTACGTGTTTCGTGTACAAAAAAGTATTAAATAAATAAAATAAACAAATATAAATATGTATTACGATGTAAGAAGACATTCAATATATTCATTTTGTATTTGTTTTACACAGTGATGTATTTCAGGGATGGATGGTTAAGGAGTATCTTTGCCTATCCACCTGACCGGTCGTTATGGTATCAATACAGGGGTACGCGACCCCGGCCTCCCGAGCTACTATCGTATCACTCTTTGTCTTCCGTTGCAGTAGTACCATACCCTTGTTATCTTGTCTAAATCCATCTTTCCTTTCCCATACCCTTTCTTTTCTTCTCTATCCTTTCCCTTCATCTTCGCCAATCCACAGTCTTACACAGAGCTTAATCGCAAGCGTCCCGACCGTCCCTGGATCGGGCTCTCCCGGGTGCATACCCGGGAGAGCCCGATCCATGCCTTACCTCAGCCTGCGGGGCTCGAGGCTAGAGGTAGATATATATATATATATATATATATATATATATATATATATATATATATATATATATATATATATATATATATATATATATATATATATATATATATATATATATATATATATATATATATATATATATATATATATATATATATATATATATATATATATCTACCTCTAATGTTACCGGCCTATTAACAATTAGTTATTCTTTTTAAATATTTTAGCAAGTTTAATTAATTGTATGATTCTATTACTAAATAATAATAAATAAATAAATAAACTGCTAAAAAGATAACCGAATTAGCTCGGTGTCGAAGCTAAAACCAACGTAATCGATCATCATGGATTCCATGTCCGCATCGGGATTGATATATTTGCCTACATGTATTTATTACTGATTTTGAGAGCCCCGTCTATCCGCTTTGGACAAGCGTGGTGGGTTAATATTGTTCATCCATAAATGATCCACTTCTAGCAGTGAGGCGCATTTAGTCTGGAAAAATATGTTTTACATAATATATCAATTTGCAGCAGCAATGTTAGTAAAATTTGGCCTTACAATCTATACGTCCTGAGTTTATTTACCCTCCATTGTACTATTGATATGAACTATCACCTAAAACAAGCATTATAAGCTTAGTTGGAACGGTTAACAAGAATTATAGTAATATTCAAAATACTACTAGTTTTATTTTTAAAAACTATGTCTTGCAATGAACATAGATACATATTGTCACGCCTGTTTCCCGTAGGGGTAGGCAGAGACCACAGGTCTCCATCCGCTACGGCCCCGCCACATTTTCCTTACTTCCTTCAGACTCATCCATCTTTTCATCCATCCTTCCTCTCACATTCATCGTAGTGAATCGGCTCTCCGTTAGATCGTAGCGAAACGCTTCTCGCCCTCGTGGGTATCAGGATGTGACAGGTGGCGAACCACTTCGCCGTCATTTTTAACAATTTCTTATAGTGTACCCACTTTATAAAGATAATAAACATAAACACAGACACACAAATCGAATCGACGATCTCTAAAACAAACGCCGTGACATTGTGCCACTGAGATATTCAAATATCATAAAAAAAACATCAAAAATTTTTGAAGGTTATCTCACTTTTCCACTAAAATACATGAATTACCGTTATTAGTTATTACATACGAGATTTCTTACAATCTTTTAAGACTTAAAACACATAACTAGTTGTTTACATTTCTGGCCCGTAAAATAACCGGTGTTTATGTGAATTTTATCATAAAAATACTTTATGGCGTAAACAAAATGAAACGTGAGTTCTTTGTATGAAATCCCACTGTATGAAAGTCACGCTGATGTAATATGAATGTATGTGAGTATTTCACATACATTCATATTGTTTAAACATACATTATTTTTTGAAGTGCAAACTTCTATAGCAGCGTTTCACGACTCTGGGTAGGAAAAAAATCTATGGGTTCGCGTCAGCCACATGCTAATGCATGTGTATCTATCTACAGCTATGAGTATAACTATAGACATACTTTAAACACAGTTAATGCGCGCGCAGCTGCCTACGTACTCGCATCACGCCAATATATTATATATACACGATTGCATGTGTGTGCATTAGACATTTCATGGATGGATAAAGTTTTGTGAGTCGCGTCAGCAACATGCTGCTGTAATAGCAGCATTTAATGTTACAATTAGTTTGAAATGTCAAAATACAGTTTTAAGTTTTCACTTCTAAACGACACGTGTTTCGAAAGTGTTTTGTGACTTTTCGGTTGTCTTCCGTAGAGTCTACTATACCTGAAGATGCCTCGTGTTGGGGCGAAACACGTGTCGTTTACAAGATGGAAAAGTGGTAGTATGTGTTTGGTGTTGTGTATAGTGGTTTTTTGGTTTAAGTTCCAAATAAATCCACTTAATCCAACACAAAAACACACATTATTCATCATCATCAGCAGCAGCCTGCGGCAGTCCACTGCTGGACATAGGCCTCCCCCATGGAGCGCCACCTAGCCCGATCTTCGGCTACACGCATCCAGTTTCTGCCAGCCGCCCTGCGCAAATTCTAGCGCACCATCTAGCCGGGGGGCGTCCCACACTACGTTTACCGAGACGCGGTCTCCACTCTAGCACTCGTCTGTTTTAACGATCGTCGGATCTCCGACAGATGTGACCAGCCCATTGCCACTTAAGTTTGCTAATTCGAAAGGCTATATCGGTGACTTTAGTTCTCTGGTGGATTTGTTCATTCCGAAACATATCTACCAGAGAACCTCCGAGCATAGCTCTCTCCATAGCTCTCTGAACGACTCTGAGCTTATGAAGCAGAC
This sequence comes from Baronia brevicornis, assembly GCA_031353405.1. Classification (NCBI taxonomy): domain Eukaryota; kingdom Metazoa; phylum Arthropoda; class Insecta; order Lepidoptera; family Papilionidae; genus Baronia; species Baronia brevicornis. Next base: position 648,019 of record JASFAT010001968.1, on the reverse strand, counting down.
GGACTGTCAGCGTCCACGTTTCGTCACGTTTGTTCACACATTATTAATTTTCTGTTATTGTTTTGCTTGTCGCGGATCTTAGCTAAGTAAAACTTTTGACTGTCCATATAGTGAAGGATTTCCGCAATGTAACGTCCATTTCCATTCATAAGTCCATTAATAAGTATTAAATATTATATATAAATAAATATTAGACCAAAAAATATCTCTTGTTTGTTTTATTTAATGACAAGCTTGAAATATGCTAATCGCAACGAAATAAGTAGATGTGTAAGCTGTCAAAAGTATTATTTAAAAAGGTATTGTCTCCTCTGTCGTATATATTTAAATAGATTAACGTTTTTTCTTTCCGAGTATTGACGAAACCTTGTCCATAATGAAGAATTCCTTTCTGATGTTAATACACATTTTGGGCGATTGTTAGCCGAAATCGGTCAAGCTTAGATCGCCATTGCATGCCTTCGAAATGGTACCATTGAACTGGGAACATCTTTTGTATTTAGAACTATAGATGTACTAACAAAATATAAAACTTTGTGAAATAACTTTTTGGACAATATTCTAAGATTTTTTTTTCACAACCCATGTAGTATACATAGTATAACGGTAGAGTCACGCTGCAGACGAATACTCTGTAAAAAATGGCATAATATTTGTCTGTAGCATGAATGGGCCGGCTCGCCCGGAGAAGTAAGACACTCGCAGAAAACCGCGCTTCGTACGGTGAGCCGCTGAGTTCCGGAGGCCAAACACCGTAGCCAGGGTACCGCCGATGGGTGCAGCGATCGTAATTTCAATTCCCGCATTGGGATAATGTATGTAGCGTGGTGATTGGGATAATGTTTACACGTTCACTGCGGATGATATTAGAGCTCTATTATCTATTAGAAAATAATTTAATTTAAATGTATGTTATGTTTTTTAATTCTATTAAAACCTCATGAATTACTTTTCTATACAATGGCATCATCACTAGTTTTTTTATAGGATAGAAGACAAACGAAGCGTATCGCCCGATGGAAAGCAATCAACACCGCCCATAGACGTCCGCAGTGCCATAGGCAGTCCAAAACAAAAAGTTCTGACTGTCCACATAATAATGGATTTCCGCAAATTAACACTTGACTCCATTAATCGTTTCTAGGTCATATATATTATATAATCCCGATGTGGGGATCGAACCGGCAACCATGGACTGGCGGGAGCCAATTATCCTTATTAACTATTTGTTATTCATAATTTTATTGTTAATATTTTAAACGTGACGTACTTAATATGAGACTATCTTTAAACTGGCTCGTGGGTTACAATAATCGCTTGTCATCTGATCTCATCGCCGCAGGATTCCAACGCATCAATTACGGCTAATGATTCTTATAACGCTAGCCAATGATCCTAGCAATGCAGTGTTACAATTTATCTCTCGGTATTTGATGGACTGGTTAAAATATTTATTACTTATTATTGTACAATATTAATCGATGTGTAGGAATTAATTTATCCGCATAGCTAATAAAGTTTGCTTTTTTAACAGCCCATATATGTCCCACTGCTGAGCACGGGCTTCTACATTTCTGGAGGAACGGACGTTAACCCACCACGCTTATCCAATGCGGATTGGCGGGGTTACTAGACTCGGAATAAATATTTGTTATCCATACATATATTTTGTCCGATGCTGAGATCGAACCTGCAACCATTGACTCCGCGGGTGAAGTGCCCCGCCACTGAGCCAATTGGTCGTCCCATTTGTAGTAATTATTATATCCACATTACTAATAAAGTTCCCTTAATGATGTACGAGTATATATCTCCTATTTTGCTGTAGGTAGTAGGTATTTGCCCATTTTTCTTCATATTTATTTGTTTGCTATTACCGGTTTGAGTTGCAATTCTAATTTTGCACCTCACCTGTAGATAACAGACTGATTCTTTACATATAGGGTGTATTAAAAATATAAATTTTATATTATTAATACACCCTATATGTAAAGACGACCGATTGGCTCAGTGGCGCGGCCCTCCGCCCACGGAGTCAATGGTCGCGGGTTCGATTCCCGCATCGGAATAAATATTTATATGGATTTTTAAATGTTTATTCCAAGTCTGGTAACCCCCTCAATCCTCATTTCCTTTCCTGCCCCTTCCTTTCTTCTCTATCTTTTCCCTTCCTCTCCCTCAATCCACGGTCTACGTGCCAATGGATGCGTGGCTTGGGGCGAGCCTAGTCGTAAGCGTGCCGATCGTCCCGGGATCGGGCTCCCCCGGAGACTATGGTGCCTTACCTCAGCATGCAGGGCTCTGCTGGGGCTGACCTCCATCTTCCCTTGCGGCTCGTAGGATTCACTAAAAGACGAATTTAATATACCTAATTTGTCGAAATGACGGCGACGTGGTTCGCCACCCGTCACGTCCTGATTCTCACGAGGGCGAAAAGCGACCAATGACGAGCCGTTTCGCTGCGATGAATAGCAGCGGATGGAGCTCTGTGGTCTCTGCCAACCCCTGCGGGGGATAGGCGTGAATATATAAAAAACATTATATAAATTTAAAAGTATTAATTTATATTGAGTTAGTTCAACATGTTGAATGTGCATCTATTATCAAATGAATTACCATTCCTTAAGTAATACCGGAATGGTAATTCATGGACGACCAATTGACCATTGACTCCGCCCGCGGAGTCAATGGTCGCGGGTTCGATCCCCGCATCGGAATAAATATATGTATGGATTACAAATATTTATTTATTAAAGAGTTTGGTAACCCCACTAATTCACGTTGGACAAGCGTGGTGCGTTAACGACCGTTCCTACAGAAATGGAGAGACCCGTGCTCAGCAGTGAGACATATATGGGCTGTTAAAAAAAAAGTAATCTACAAAGAATAAAATAATGTATTTGTTTCCTATTCAAATGGGAAATGCATACGAGCCCAATCAGAATTTATGGTGTACCCAATTAATAACAATGAAGACGGTCAAATAGCACCGGAAACGCAGGGCGAGCTAAACGGATGATAAATGTTCCGATGTCCAATGTATTTGTAATGGACCTTCCACTCTTGACAAATGTCCCCCCGGCTGTTCCATCGACTGACCCTTTATGGGAGGTTGATGCGACGAAACAAGTAATTGCTATTGATGAGTTTAACACAAAACATATATTTTGCTTCTCACTGAAAATCAGAATCATGGGACATCGCATTTTATTTTCCACAACGTATAAATATCCCACTGCTGGACATAGGCCTATTCATATCTGAAGAAATAGAATTTAAACCCATCTCGTTAATTTTTATCTATCTATCTCGGTATGCTTAGGTGGTTTGGTCATATAGAGAGGATAAATGAAAGACGACTGATAAATAAAATAGGGTCGGAAGGGGACGACAAAGGAGAACATATCCTTAATTTTGACCTAGTCAGGAAAAAAGTGATGAGTGTGGCGGGATTGTAGCAGCAAGAAGTCTGTAGTCTCTACCTACCCCTGCAGGCGTGATCATATTGACGCAAAAAATCTAAAACGTAGAAAACCACGAAATGAAACTTACCTAAAAAAAATTTTAAAATTTCTGAAAAAAATATATCTGATCTTTTTTTATGGCATAGGAAGACAAACGAGCAGGCATGTTATCTGATGGAAAGCGACCAACGCCGCCCATAGACATCCGCAACGCCATAGGCAGTGCGGAAGCGTTGCCGACCTTAAAGGAAAGTGAAATTATGGAAGTGAGAGGGGGGAATCGGAGGGGGAGTGGGAAGGGGACGGTGTTGGGCCTCCGGAACTCAGACCGCTCACCGTACGAAGCGCGGTAGACAAGCTACCACTCAGATGCCAGTTTTCTGCGGGAGTGTGGTACTTCCCCGGACTAGCCGGCCCATTCATGCCCCAAATAATGTATATATATATATATATATATATATATATATATATATATATATATATATATATATATATATATATATATATGTATATATATATATATATATATATATATATATATATATATATATATATATATATATATATATATATATATATATATATATATATATATAAAATATGATCACTCGAAAACAATCAGTTTCAATGCTTTACTAAACTTTCTAATGGTCGTAGAGCTGTGAAACTCAGGCAATTCGACGCAGTATTTTTTTCTGAATCGACTAATCATTAAAAAAATTTGACATCTGTATCATTTTTAAAGTGCTCGGTTATGCGCGTCGTTATGTATGAATGTATCCCGGTAACTACGTCAATACGACCTGGAGAGTCTACAAAAATATAACGTATCTCTTATAAGCAAAAGTAATCTATTTCCCTTAGTATTTTTAAATCAAAGTGAGCTATGTTTGATGTGAAGGCCGAATTCGCTGTTAATTTTCAGAAACAAAAATATGAAAGCAGGAAGTTGAATCGTGAAGAAACTGTTTGTTTCTCTCTGATATGGCACACCAAAAGTGAATTTTATATCGGACATTCCATTAGCAAATAAGTCCTTAGAGAGGTTATTACAAAAGATCTCAAATAAGGACAGAACCTTCGTTAAGAGAATTAAATAATATATATATTCTATTAATATTCAAATAACTTTATTTGCTCAATGGCGGAGCTAATGTTTTTTGGCATCCGCATAAATATTGTATATCGACGACAGAAAACGTATTTGCTGTGAGTAAATAATGAGGAATTTTGGATGCTTTTGCGGATAGAAATAAATTTTATTTTTGTAAATAGAATCTCCAGGTCGTAGTGACCGAGATACATTTCTACCATATATAAGCGAGCACGTTATAAATGATACAAATGTCAAATTTTTTTATTGATTAGTCGGTTCAAATACTGCGTCAAATTGTCTGAGTCTCACAACCAGTAGAAAATTAAGTACAGCGTTGAAACTGACTGTTTTTGAGTGTAGCAGATATAATACTTTCAGAAGAATATACTATTTTCCTCCAAAATTCCCTGTCATAATTAGTTTATTTAGTTAATTAGCAAACTTATACAGTAAGCAAAATTAAATACTAGAGATGCAAATAATATTCCAATCTAAGACATTTCTTCCAAAATCCCCAATGACATAATTAGTTAATTCAGTTAATTATTAATATAAAGTTAATTAGCATAAGTAGACAGTAAGCAAAATTTAATACTAGAGATGCAAATAATATTCTATTTTAAGGCATTTCCTCCAAAATCCCCAATGACATAATTAGTTAATTCAGTTAATTATTAATATTAAGTTAATTAGCATAAGTAGACAGTAAGCAAAATTAAATACTAGAGATACAAATAATATTCTATTCTAAGACATTTCCTCCAAAATCTCCTATGACATAATTAATTAATTCAGTTAATTATTAATATTAAGTTAATTAGCATAAGTAGACAGTAAGCCAAATTAAATACTAGAGATCCAAATAATATTCTATTCTAAGACATTTCCTCCAAAATCCCCTATGACATAATTAGTTAATTCTGAGAGGAACTGCAAGGGATGCTGAACAGCCTAAATAAATCCTCTCGACGAGTCGGTTTGACCATGAACTTTGATAAAACTAAAGTCATGGTCAATGATCATCTGGATCCACAACCGACCGTCGTCAGTGGTAAAACTCTCGAAGTTGTCCAGGAGTATATCTACCTCGGGCAAGTCTTGCAATTGGGTGGAGACAACTTCGAGAAAGAAGCCGATAGAAGGATTCAGTTAGGCTGGGCAGCATTTAGGAAACTCCGTCCGGTCTTCTCGTCGCCCATACCTCAGAGCCTGAAGACGAAAGTCTTCGACCAGTGTGTCCTACCCGTACTCTCCTACGGCGCCGAAACGTGGACGCTGACAGTCCGTCTGCTTCATAAGCTCAGAGTCGCTCAGAGAGCTATGGAGAGAGCTATGCTCGGAGTTTCTCTGGTAGATATGTTTCGGAATGAACAAATCCGTCAGAGAACTAAAGTCACCGACATAGCCTTTCGAATTAGCAAACTTAAGTGGCAATGGGCTGGTCACGTCTGTCGGAGATCCGACGATCGTTGGAGCAGACGAGTGCTGGAGTGGAGACCGCGTCTCGGTAAACGTGGTGTGGGACGCCCCCCGGCTAGATGGTGCGACGATCTGCGCAGGGCGGCTGGCAGAAACTGGATGCGTGTAGCCGAAGATCGGGCTAGGTGGCGCTCCATGGGGGAGGCCTATGTCCAGCAGTGGACTGCCGCAGGCTGCTGATGATGATGATGATGATAATTAGTTAATTCAGTTAATTATTAATATTATGTTAATTAGCATAAGTAGACAGTAGTAGTAAGTAAGTAATAAGTAGATGCAAAATTAAATACTAGAGATATAAATAATATTCTAATCTTAGACATTTTCTCCAAAATTCCCTATGTTATAATTACTTTATATAAATAAATATTAATATTTAGTTAATTAGCATAAGTAGATAGTAAGCAAAATGAAATAATAGAGATGTAATAATATTCTAATCTAAGACATTTGCTTCAAAATACCCTATTTTATAATTATTTTATCGAGTAAAATATTAATATTTAGTTAATTAGCGTACATAGTAAGTAAGCAAAATGAAATACTAGAGATGTAAATAATATTCTAATATAAGACATTTCCTCAAAAATCCCCTATGTCATAATAAGTTCAGATGTTAAGAAAATAAGCATGGACACACAAAAAAAAATATACAAAGAAATACAAAATTCAATGTTTGCCATTAATGTTATCGTTACGAATCAAGGAAGTTGACCGACAACTTCCGCACAATAATATCGTCAATACGTCAAATCAAGCATCATAAACTGATTAATTGCTGGATTTGTTACAAAACAAACATAGCTATGTACTCTATAACGCAAAACATTTACGGTATATTAGATTCTACGCAGAAACAATACCAATGTTATTGTATATGTATTAAATATACTTTATTTATTTCTCAATTCACGTACCATTTATATAGCACTAGCTTTTGCCCGCGGCATCGCTTCATGTGGAATTTGGTCTGCCACATTAAGTATCGTGACAGATCATTTTAACCCTTAAACGCACAATGTTGTTTTTAAACAACATACTAAAAACCTCAGACAATTTTTGTACAAAATTTTGAATACAGAATTTTGTACAAAATTTGTTCAGAAATAAGAACTAATTGTCAAAATTAACAAAAAATTAAAAGAAGGTCATTTTTATCTGAGGTTTTTAGTATGTTATTTAAAAACAACATTGTGCGTTTAAGGGTTAAATAAATATATTTTTTTTTTACTTAAAAGTAAAATTATATAACGACCAAAATTACATAAAATCATTACAAATTCTAGCCTATATGTTATTCCGATGTATAACCTATATTACTGTTAAGTTTCATCCAAATCCGTCCAGTACCAGTGGAAGTATCCCACCCACACCAATCGCCCTCCCCCCTCCCAAAGCCCGCACCGTGTATTTAGGATTGTTTTTTTTTTATGGGATAGAAGACAGCGGCGTGGTCCGCCACCCGTCACGTCCTGACTCCCACGAGGGTGAAAAATGACAAACGAAGAGCCGTTTCGCTACAATGAATGTGAGAGGAAGGGGGGATGAAAAGATAGATTAGTGTGGAGGAAACAAGGAAGGTGTGCTGGGATCGTAGCGGATGGTGATATATGGTCTCTGCCTACTATTACGGAAGACAGGCGTGATAGGTATACATATATATGTTGAGGTCAAACGAGGAGGCGTGTCACTTGATGGAAAGCAATCTACGCCGCACATAGACATTCGAAAGTGCCATAGGCATTGCAAAAGCCTGACGGTTCCAACGTCGTATGAGTTTTGAAACACCGCTGGAAGTTGGTATGTAGAAATAAGTTAATGCGTGGTATTGCAGACGTAATTGTTTTCCTTTAGGCAACACGCTTTGTAGTTCGTACTTCTATTATACAAAAAAATATTTTTTGCTGTTTGAAATGAGAAAACTTAAATCTGGACCATTTTTTTTTTAAATATTCAGAAATTCTTTATTCATTGTATATACATCGACTTCGCTTTAAGTGATTTTTATAACGGTAACCCCTCTAGATTATGCGATAGCTTTAATGTTTTGAACTAAAAGAATAATGTATTAAGGGGAATTGTAAATTTCACTTTAATAGGTTTTTATTTAGGTGTAAAGAATACTATAAATTAAAGAAGAATCATATAAAAAAATGTATAAATACGCTTACTTGATTCAAGGGATGCAAATATGTAGAGAAAATACATATCAAAAATTTCAGACAGAGTATAAACGTGACTAAATTTGAAAACTTCAAGAAGTATGACGATGATGGCTACTGTTTCCCCTAGGGGTAGGCAGAGGACACAGATATCCATTTTCTTTGCTTCATCAGTCATCTCTCTCTTTAGACAAGCTCGTCGGTAAAGGGTATAAAAAGAGAGAGATGACTGTGAATGAAGCCGTGTGTGTGCCGGGATCATAGCAGTTGAAGATCTGTGTTCTCTGCCTACCCCTAGGAGATTTTATCTGGCCTTTCTTGTTAATATCACTGATTTGATCAATTGGTTTTCCCCTACCGACCCATCCATCCATATATATAACCTTAATTTATTTTATCAGTCGTCTTTGGTCCATCTTCTCTATATGCTCAAACTATATAAGCATCCCTTTCTCAACTTTTATCACACCTTCTTTTTCTCCACATCACTCTCTTATCACTTCATTGCTTATTCTACTAGTCAAAGTTGCCCCATACGCATTCTTCTTAACTCTTTTTTTTAATTGTGCAATTACCCTTCTTCAAGGGCGACAACGCTTCTTAATTTCACTTCGTTTAAAAGAGAGGAAGTTATAGAATATAATTCGACCAAGATCAAACTGTCAATTGGAAAACTTATCCCGTCGTTAAATTACTAACTCAGGCAGCATTATCGGCTAGTGCTAGAATCATCATGGTCGCACGCCGCGCGAGGGGACCCTACCTGATCAATTTAATACTTCCTCTCGCGAACTAAACTATTCCCACGCACAACACCATCGTTTCGTGCAAATTATGTTACTATATTGAAAGTGTTCTGAATTTTTATACGAACTTCTCCAAAATCATAAGTCTGGCAATTTATTTTCATTAAAATATTTTCAAAAAGAAAAACCAAAGCATTAAATTCAAAATCGTCAAAAATTATCCAATTTCTGCCAGCCGCCAATATCAGCCCGCGGCAGTCCACTGCTGGACATAGGCTTCACTCAAGGCGCGTCACCTAGTACGATCTTCGGCTACACGCATCCAGTCTCTGCCAGCCGCCTTGCGCAAATCGTCGCAACATCTAGCCGGAGGGGCGTCCCACACCACGTTTGCCCAGACACGGTCTCCACTCGAACACTCATCTGCTCCAACGATTGTCCGGATCTCCGACAAACGACGTGACCAGCCCATTGCCACTGTAGTTTGCTAACTCGATATATATATAAGCCGCAGAAAACCGGTGTCTGAGTGGTAGCTTAACTACCACGCTTCGACTGGTGAGCAGTAGGGTTCCGGAAGCCCAACCTCCCTTCTCCCTCTCCCACCCATAATAACACTTAATTTAAAGGTCAGCAACGGTTCCTACTGCCTATGGGACTGCGGCTGTTTATGGGCGGCGTTGATTGCTTTCCATCAGGTGACACGCCTGCTCGTTTGCCTTCTTATCCCATAAAAATAAAAAATATCGTGCATGTATATGGGCGGCGTTGATTGCTTTCCATCAAGCTACAAGCTTGCTCGTTTGCCCTTCTATAACACAAATAATACAGCTATAAATAAATAAATTATTTATCTATCGGTTCGCGCCGTCGTATAGACATATGCCATACGTAGCCCACTTAAAAAGGCTCCCCCAGTTTACTATTATGTCAATCTCCACTTCTGTTGAGCGTGTTATGATAGATTGTATCACGTGTGATATATTACATGGCGCATTGTCACTTCGTGGGCGTGGGGAAGATGGGTAACACGTGAGAAAAACATAAAACATACTGACGGTGTTACAAATCGAAGAAAAACACGTTAGGGTTACAAATGATCTATTTCCAACCACAAAATGCACAAATCATTTTTATATGTGGACAGTCAAAAGTTTTCCTTAGCTAAGATCCGCGACAAGCAAAACAATAACAGAAAATTAATAATGTGTGTTTTTCTGCTGGATATAGTGGTTTTATTTGGTACTTAAACCAATCAATAAATCCACTTCATCCAGCAGGAAAACACACGTTATTAATTTTCTGTTATTGTTTTGCTTGTCACGGATCTTAGTTAAGTAAAACTTTTGACTGTCCACATAGTGATGAATTTCCGCAAAGTAACACCTGACTACATTAATAATCATTTTTATATTCAAAATTATTAATATTACATGTATTGTCAAGAGTAAAAGTTTACAATACTCAGGATTGGGGAAACAAATGATCCTCTCATTTGTTCGAGAGTCGATAATTTTTAAAAATTATTCATATATTTTAAGAAGAGAAAAAGTAAAACTTTATTTCTAACTACATGATGTAATAATGATGTAATAAAATATAATATAAAAGAATAAAATAATTAAAAAAATAGAAAAAGTAAGAAACAAGAAGAAAATTATCACATAAATTAAAATTAATGTCAAAATTTTTAACTGTTATTCATATATTTATATAAAAGCAAAAGTAAAACTTAATAATCAACTATATGACGTAAAACAATAAATATAAAAAAATAATATAATATAAAAAATTAAATAATTGCAAAAATAGAAATGAAGGAAGAAATAAGAAGAAAAATATCGTATCTATATAATAAAATTAATATCAAAAACATTAACAATTAATTTTATTGCCAATATGCCAAAAATAAAAATTTCATCCCCACCCTTTGAATTATATATATATATATATATATATATATATATATATATATATATATATATATATATATATATATATATATATATATATATTATACATGTTACCATGAATATACATACACATACAATAGTTACTTAAGATTGTGCTATTGTTTATTGTCCTTCATAAAATAAAATAAAATGTCTTTTATGTCCGAAAACCTGTCATTTCCTAAGCTCCTTTCTTAAATGTTCTATTTATTATATTATATTTAGACTTAACTGTAAAATGTAAACTGTATTATATATATTTACTAAACTGTATTATATTTAGACTAAACTGTCTTTAGTTTAGTCTTCGTGAAATCTTTTCTTCTTGAAAAAAAATTACAAGAAGAAAAGACTTCACGAAGTGCGATTATTGTAAATTTTAACCACTATAGTCATATATTTTCAACGCCAAAAATATATTGGGGTTCCTTGCAAAATATTAAAGAGCGTAAACATGTGTAACTTAAAGCATATTTACCTAGGTTTTGGAATATATCAGATATTTTGCAGACATAACGGTTATAACACAAGGCTGCCTTACAAAAACTCACTACCGAAATTGAAATTTACATTACTTATACACTAGAAACTTGCACAATGGTTGTAGGAGTGTATAATAAAATAGCTTATAACATTAAAACCTTATAATGTAAAAAATTCTCTAATTGATTCAAGTCATAGCTTTTTTTTATAAACAATTTTTATAAATTTCAAGAAATACTGGGCATGGAAAAGTATTAAAAACGATTCACAATTTATAAATATAATGTTTAAATCTTATATTTTAAGAATAATATTTAAATTAATATATATAAATTATATTATATTCAATTATTGCATAAATTTGTTTTTGGTGTACAATAAAGAATATATCTATCTATCTACATTGATAAAGTTTAACTTCTCTTTATAATCTTATATAAAATTATTATATAACATTAAAAATTTAAACTTAGATAGATAGATATATTCTTTTTGTTCATCAAAAACAAAGTTATACAATCATTGATTGTAATATTTAAATATCAATGAAGGTCTTATCGCTAATAGCGATTTCTTCCAGACAACCGTAGGATGGACACAATGTTAAAAAGATAATTTGATGTGGGTCGGTGATACACTATCGTTATGAAGATAGAAAAGAAAGAAAAGAATATTAATAAACAAACATAATAGACATAATCATACATACATACATACATACATACATACATACATACATACATACATATACATATATTTATACATAAATATTGGTTAACCGTAAATAATAAACGAATAATAAAAAAGATTTTCAACAAATTCCATAACCGTACAGCCTGTGTTGTGAAAGATTTAAGAATTTTGAAGTTCAGAAATTGAAGATTATATCATTTCATGTAAATAATGAAGTATATGTATATATTTATGTAAGTAACAGAGAACGCCTTTCGGCATTATATTCGCGTCCCGCTAAACTTTGTACAAAAAAAATAAAAAAAATTAAAAATTAAAAACACAAATTACCTTTTAGAAATCACTTAACACACACATACACACACAGTTTTAACGTAAACACACACATACACACACTATATAATCACATATAACAATAGCAAGATATGCGAGTAAATATAATAAACAGAGTACGCATGCTGAACGCTCGAGCGAAACATCTCCGAGTGGACACACAGACACAGATCATACATGCGCACGCGCCGCCATTACCATCCGTACTACAACGGATTTGTCTTATTGACGATTGTCAGGCGACTAAACTATAAATACATCGCTCAGCTACCGCGCACCCTTTGGAACGTCACTGGTTTGGTGCATTTTATTCAAAAAAAACATGTATGTACATATCTTTTTAATAATTATATATTTTTTATTTAATGTAAACAGTTAGAACTTTTACTTTGCTAAGATCCGCGACAAACAAACAAAAATATAATAGAAAAAAAATAATGTGTGTTTTCTACTGGAAGAAATGGATTTACGGCGAACTTAACTAAATCTTACTTAAAAAAGACCGTCCGCAAATCTCATCCTTTGGAATGTTACGGGTTGGGTGCATTTTGTCAAAAAATCATTTATTTACTATTTTTTTTGTTTTATGTAGACAGTTAGAACTTTTACTCAGCTAAGATTATAAGATCCGCGACAAGCAAACAATAACAGAAAAATAATAATGTGTGTTTTCTCTCATCTTCTCATCCTTTGGAACGTTACGGATTTGGTGCATTTTGTTAAAAAAAATCATTTATTTACGTAGCTATTTAATAATTATATATTTTTTGTTTAATGTGGACAGGACAAACTAAAACAGAAAAATAATAATGTGTGTTTTCTACTGCAAGAAATGGATTTACGGCGAACTTAAACTAAATCTTACCGAAAAAAGGCCGCCAGCGACTCTCCCAACGCGCTTGTCCAATACGGAATGGCGTTACTAGACTCGAAATAAATATCTGTAGGTCATTCATACATATAATATATGTAAATATTTGTTCCGATGCAGAGATCGAACTCGCGACCATTGATGTGAACCGTGGGCGGGAGACCCCCGCCACTGAGCCAATTGGTCGTTATGAGTTTTATATAATATTAATTAATTATATAGGGTTTAAAAAGAATGTATTAATTAAATCGTTCTGAGCCAAGCTGTTTCTGCAGAAAACTAGCGTCTGAGTTGTAGCTTAACTACCGCGCTTCGTCCGGTAAGCAGTTGAGTTCCGGAGGCCCAACCCCCTCTCCCCCATCCCCCTTCCATAATGACACTTTCCTTAAAGGCCGGCAATGCTTCTGCACTGCCTGCTATGATACTGCGGATATTTATGGGCGGCGTTGATTGCTTTCCATCAGGTGACACGCCTGCCCGTTTGTCTTCCTATACCATAAAAAAAAAATTTTGCTGTTTCAACTAATGATTCACAGAGTAAGTATTTAGCTTTTTTAGAGCAATATGCATTTTTAGAATAATATACATTTTCGTACACCTCTTTTTTACTTGCATCTTTCCTCCCGTTATAAAATTTTTTCCCGCGATAATATGAGGTGGAAAATGTGTCATTTTTTCTAAGCCCGGTTTGCTTTGATTCTACCTAATTGTTTAATTCACCCATTACATTAAAATAAAAAAGAGACCAATCAAACAATATAAAATAAGTAAAAAAGTAAAGCATTAAATAACGAAGTTAAAAAACGAAGCTATATATAAATAGCTTCATATATAAATAGTTATAATATATAAAATGTTTGTACCTTAAAACAATAATTCATACAAACACAGTGTATATATATGAATAATTACATAGTTAAAGAGTTTATAACTATAAATAATTATTCATACAAACGCAGTGTATATATACGAATAGTTACAAAGTAAAAAACTTTGTAAATTAAAAAATTATTCATAAAAACAGTGTGTATATATGAATAATTACATAGTTAAAGAGTTTATAACTATAAATAATTATTCATACAAACGCAGTGTATATATACGAATAGTTACAAAGTAAAAAACTTTGTAAATTAAAAAATTATTCATACAAACCGTGTGTATATATGAATAATTACATAGTTAAAGAGTTTATAACTATAAACAATTATTCATACAAACGCAGTGTATATGTACGAATAGTTACAAAGTAAAAAACTTTGTAAATTAAAATAATTATTCATACAAACAGTGTATATATATGAATATTTGCTTAATGAATAAATTTATAACTGAACACAGTTATTCACACAAACATGTTGTGTATATATGAATAGTTATACAATTATAAAGCTTATAACTTAAAATAATTATTCAAACGCATTGTGTATTGAATAAGTACATAATTATAAATCTTATAACTTTAAAAAAATATTCATATAAATGTATTCACAGAAACACAGTGTGTGTATAGTTTCGCCGATCATAATCCTCGGTTGTATTGGGAACAAAATGAAACCATAATGAGCAAAATGTACATACTCTGAAACGCCCATTATCTGTCTCATTAGGGAAGTGAAAAATATTGATTACGTGTTAGATTATCTTCTTAATTAGGCGCTCCAAGATATATCTCTATAAAATATTTTTTCATTCATTTAATAAATATAACTTGGAATTAATTAAAGTTACATATTTTTAACATATAATACAACAATGTATGTATTATATGTATGCGGTGATAGATTTGATTTATTTATTTTATAATCTTGTTTTTTTTTTAGTTTATTTCAATACACTTAAATTTGATATACACTCACTCACTCACTCACTCTCTCCGCTGGCTCAGTGACTCGAAGTGGATCTTGGCCTCCGAAACGAGAGATTTCCTTAAGATAGACTTAAAGTTCGCGCTGGTAAGCATCCAACTGATCTCTCTAGCGATATTTGGGTCCAACTGGCCATCGACCACAAATACCTTGGCCAAGCCAATGAAGTCGATTTGCCTTAATATCGCCCATAATGTTTGGCTGGTGCGCCAGTTCCAATGCAAAGCTTCATTCGTTGTTTGAATTTTACCTCAAATACATGAAATTTAATAAATAAAAATATGGTACAATTCATACAACATATTAATTAATCGACCAATTGGCTCAGTGGCGGGGCCCTCCGTCCGCAGATTCAACAGTCGCGGGTTCGATCCCCGCATTGGAATAAATATATATATGGATTACAAATATTTATTCCGAGTCTGGTAACCCCGCCAACCCGCTTTGGAAAAGCGTGGTGGTTAACATCCGTTCCTCCAGAAATGGAGAGGCCCCGTCTCAGGAGTGGGACTTATAAGAGCTATTAAAAAAAAATAATCTGCTATATAAGCTATTCTCTATTGTTGATTCTATTTAATTTTTGTTATATAAATCTTAATTGTATTATTCAATATTAATGTATATAATTATAGTAAGGTTTTTTTATAATTCCAATGGATGGTCCTTTTTTGGTCCTAGGTTAAAAAAGGGCATGTGTGTGCGTGTGTATGTGTGTGTGTTTTCTAAACAGACATATATCGTTGTAAATGACACGAATGTCGAAAATTTTTTGCCATCCGTGTCATTTACATCGTTTTCGCTTTTTTGCGTCGATATGTATGTTTAAAAAATAAAACCAATGTATGTATTTATCCATTAACCGAATGTTGTTTCACGAAATAGAACGCTTATACTGGAATACTCCACAGTTTTCGTCTGAAGAAGTGTTAATACCACCATTAAATTCCTTTCCAGTTTGATCAACATGTACGTTTTAGTACTCCCAAGTTACATACATACGTAAAAATTATGAGGATCATTTACAACTTCCAAAGTTTTTACGGCCGAGCCGCAAATCGTTACGGCGCCGCTTCGCGCGGCTACATTCGCCCGTGTTATAGTGAAGTTGACTATGGGACATCATAAATAATTCCTTTAACGGTGTCATTCGCACGCTTACTGTGAACGTTTTACACTGGCGTTTTTTGACGCCGAGTTTGTACACCAAACGATATGACAAACGAAATCGATATGTATCCATATGTTTGTTTGTGTTGTGTTATTGTGTCCATATATATGTGTGTAGTATATCTTCGCCCAGCCGCACAATTCTTGCATCGGACTACGTCATCATCATCATCATCAAGGCATTAGAGCCGCGGGTGGGCCATAGCCCGGTTCAATACTTTTTTTTATTTACTATTATTTATAGCATCAGACTACGTATACAGAAGAAGGTTCTATCCCCATCACCTGGATGACTGGTTATGCCCCATCGTCTGATTTAGTCGCAGTTTCCTACTACGAACCGTACAAATGTGGAACAAATTTTCACCTGCGGTGTTCCCACATAAAATGACGTTAGGGGAAAAAAGGACATAATGTCTGCAAAGCCTTCGGCGCTGCCGATGTCTATAGATCGGCGTCGCAGACGCGTTGCTCTCCTTTAGCAGATGTGACGTTCGTCTCCTGAATGCCCTTATGTCATTTTTATGTGCGAACACCGCAGGTGAAAATTTGTTCGATATTTGTACGAGGTATCCACATGTGTCCAATGACAAGGTTCTCCGACAAGTCAAGCAAAAACGTGAACTTTTGCAGACCATCAAAGGTAGAAAAGTTGCTTACCTGGGACATCATTATCATGAGACATAACAGGTACAAGTTGTTGCAAATGATCATGATGGGAAAAATCGCGGGCAAAAGAGAAGTTGGTCGAAAAAAAGTCTTGGCTACGTAATATCAAGGAGTGGATCAGGATAGTGAGTGCTCCAGAAGTGCTGCACCTCGCGAAGGAGGATAAAGTTGTGCTGAATTGGCTGCCAAATGTCGCAAGTCGAAGAGGCACTCTTAGAAGAAGAAGATATAATATCTACACATTCGTATATAATATATTTGGAACATGAATTTATATTGTTATGGCACCCACGATAAAAGGAACCTATTTAATAAAGCAGACTTTCAGACTTAAAACAGATAATTCTCTCTTGGTAGAGCCACGACACATTCTCTAGTGGTAGAGCCACGATGCAGACGAACACTTTGTCAAGAATGGCATATTATTTGTCTGTAGCATGAATAGGCCGGCTCGCCCGGGGAAGTACCACACTCCAGTAGAAAACCGGCGTCTGAGTGCTAGCTTGTCTACCACGCTTCGTACGGTGGGCGGTCTGAGTTCCGGAGGCCAACACCCTCCCCTTCCCACTCCCCCTCCGATTCCCACTCCCACTCCCATTTCTTTTCCTTTAAGGTCGGAAACGCTTCCGCACTGCCTATGGCGTTGCGGATGTCTATGGGAGGCATTCGTTTCTTTCCATCAGGTGACACGCCTACTCGTTTGCCTTCCTATGCCATAAAAAACGAAAAAAAAATAACACGACAGCCAGTCAAATAAAAACTGTCTAACAACTGTCTGCGAGAAGGTACGAGTTATTAGAACATTCGTGAACTTGTAAGTTAATAAAATCTCACATAATACAAGCGCTCAATTGTAAAGCACGACATAATATAAAAGCTCTCTAAAGACACGAGACGACATTAAATTAGGTGATGCGATACGAGGCAATATTAATTCTTCATACAAGTTGGCACAAAGGAGTCGAGAATTAATTATGTCTATATATCATTCTCGTACTTTATTATTGTTGATGAAAATATATAAAAAATATACTTTACCGTCTTTATTATATGCCACGATATACCGGCCCGTGCTGAATTCTCCTGATTCCTGCCATTCTTTTGTTGCGTTTATATTTTTTTTATATGTATATTCACGTCTATCCCATTCACTACCATTCATCGCAGCGAAACGGCTCTCCATTGGTCGCTTCTCGCCCTCGTCCCATCAGGACGTGACGGGTGGCGAACCACTTCACCGTCATTTTTCAACAAATTAGGTATATTAAATTCGTCTTAGTGAATCCCACGAGCCGCAAGGTAGGATAGAGGTTAGCCCCAGCAGAGACCTGCATGCTGAGGTAAAGCACCATAGTACCCAGGGAAGCCCGATCCCGGGACGGTCGGCACGCTTGCGATTAAGCTCGCCTTTAGCCACGCATCCTTTGGCACGGCAGACCGTGGATCGGTGGAGAGGAAGGGAAAGGATAGAGAAGAAAGGAAAGGGCAGGAATGGAAATGCGAATTAGGGGTTACCAGACTCGGAATAAATATTTATAAATTCATACATATATTTATTCCGATGCGGAGATCGAACCCGCGACCATTGACTCCGTGGGCGGAGGGCCCCACCACTGAGCCATTCTTTTGCTGCGTTCATAACCATATCTTATTCGTTCGTATCAAAAACGGTTTCAAGTTTTTAAACGCAAATGTGAAAGCCGAAAGATATAAAGAAACATTAAAATGATGTAAGGGGTCCGGAATACTTATGACTCTTTATTGAGGTTCACATAAAAGTGACATCCCAGCCTGCTGTCTGCGTTTGCTAAATCTTAGCAATTGTCCTAATGGGAGACGATCCATAATAAAATAGAATAGTGGCCACCTCACAAAGGCAATTGAAAATGTCAATTATGCTTATTATATAAAAGTTTAGAAGGATACCTGATGTATCGTTATCTGTACAGAAAGCACCTTAATACTATAACATTAAAGGGTCATCTGTGTAATTTTATACCTAGTAAGAGACGGCGGGGCATCCCAGCCTGCGGTGTCAATGGTCGCGGGTTCGCTAACTTTTTTTAAAAATTTGCTTAGCAGTGAGTCGTCATGTGGTAACGCGTAAGTTTCGTACGGTAAGTGCAGGAATACCGAAACCCAATTCCTTTAATTCTTTCTTCCTCTTCCATTACTTCTTTCTTTTCCTCCCATTATTCAAATTATTACCATAAGGTAGGCAATGCAACTAAAGTACCTGATTGCAGATGTTCAGGAGCTGTGACGTCAGCTGACCGTCAGATGACACTCTTACTCGTTTGAAGTAGTCTACAAAAAAAATTATGATGTATTTAAAGTTCATTTACACAGACCCTGACGGTATAAAGCTAAATATTATAATGCACTTAAATTTCATTTATGCACACCGTGACGATACGATGCCAAATATTATGATGTATTTAAAGTTCATTTACACCCACAGTGATGGTATGACGCGAAATATTATAATGCATTTAAGGTTCATTTACACTCACCGTGACGATACGAACGTGACGATACCAAATATTATGATGTATTTCAAGTTCATTTACACACACCATCACGGTACGACGCAAAATAGTATGATGCATTTAAAGTTTATTTACGCACATCGTGTCAATAGGATGCCAAATATTATATTATGATGTGTTTAAAGTTAATTTACACACACCCTGACGGTATGAAGAAATATTATAATGCATTTAAAGTTCATTTGCACTCGCCGTGACGGCACAACGCAAAATATTATAATGCATTTAAAGTTCATTTACGCGCACCGTGACGATACGATGCCAAAAATTATAATGTATTTAAAGTTCATTTACACATACCGTGACGGTACTACGCTAAATCCTTCATCATACCTTCAAGAGGCACTAAGCACCTGACTAAATAGCTTGCGGCGTGGCAATACTTAAGTGTATTACACGAGCCACGTTCCATGTGATAAGAAGCGAATATAAAGGAAAGTGCTTTTAGCGCCATTATCATCGCGCTATTGAAGTCTTGGCTGTATCTTGATAACGCACGTCGCCTTAACTGAAAATCTTAATAACGTTTTTTTTTTTATGGAATAGGGGGGCAACCGAGTAAACGTGTCACCTAATGGAAATCAATCAATACCACCCATAGACATCAGCGACACCATAAGTATTACGAAAGTTTTGCCAGCCTTTAAGGCTAGGTAGGCTTGTTTTTTGAAGGTTTCAATGTAGTTCTGACATCCCGCTACAGGTAGCTGGCTGTATGTTTTTTGAAGGTTCCATTGACGAATTAATTGGTGAATATGTCCTTGAATTCAATCGACGTGTATTCGATTATCGAATCGGGATAAATTTTTGTAAGGCTTGTAGGTATTTATACCGAGTCTAGGCACCCCACTAATCCATCTTGGACGAATAAATATCAATATCAGCCCGCGGCAGGCCACTGCTAGACATAGGCCTCAACCAAAGTGCGCCACCTATCCCAATCTTCGGCTACACGACTCCAGTCTCTGCCAGTCGCATTGCGCAGGTAGTCGCTGCATGTATCAGGGGGCCTCCCACATTACGTTTGCCGACACGTGATCTCCATTCCAGCACTCGTCTACTCCAACAGTTGTCGGTTCACCAACAAACTTGTCCAGCCCATTGGCACTTCAGTCTGCTAACTTGAAGAGCTATGTTGGTGACTCTGGTTCTCCGGCGAATTTCTTCGTTCCGAAATCTATCCAACAGAAAAACTCCGAGCATAGTCCTCTGAGCGACTTTGAGCTTGTAAAATAGATGAACCGTCAGTGCCCACGTTTCGGCACCGTAAGAGAGGACAGGTAGAATGCACTGGTTAAAGACTTTTGTCTTCAGGCTTTGAAGTATGGGCGACAAGAAGACTTGACGAAGTTTTCTAAATGCTGTCAATGCTTACTGAATCCATCTCTCAGCTTCTTTTTCGAAGTTGTCTCCATTCAATCGCACAATCTGGATCCACCTATATGGAGGAATATGTATTCCTGGACAACTTCAAGAACTGTACCATCAACCAAGGTCGGTTCTGGCTCAATATGGTAATTTACCATGATTTTATAATGATTAATGGAATCAGGCGTAACTTTATGGAAATCTATTACTGTGTAGTACTGTAGAGTCTGCTATAACTGATGATGCCTCGTTTTGAGGACCGTCGTTGAAACACGTGTCGTGTGTAATGTGGAAATGTGGTAGTGTGTGTTTGGTGTTGTTGATAGTGATTGGGTGGTGGAGAATTGCTGACGGCCGTTTTCTCGGTAAGATTTAGTTTAAGTTCCCCGTAAATTCACTTTTTTCAGTAAAAAACACACATTATTATTTTTCTGTTATTGTTTGATGGATCTTAGCTAAGTAAAAGATCTAACTGTTTACATGATTTTATTAATTTTAACCAGATATATAGGGAGACCGAGTTGTCTGGAGAATTATTTAGGCAAATGTGGTAGGTTTATATCCTATGTGGTGTTGCGGAGAGAGATTATACTTATAATAATAATGACATTGTCATCAAATGTAATAGAAGATTTAGCGATAAACACGCGAATACCACGCATTGATATCTCGTTATTATTCGCTCAATTTCCACGAATTAATTACGTGTGATAATTTGACGAGTGGGGTAGGAATAATGACACGGATCATATCGCGTCCTCGTAAGCTCGCTCGGTTTCTTTGAATCATCTGAGGCTTCATTAGATGCGGTGAATATTGTGTCAGATTGGAATTACTGTCGAGGTTTCGCGGAATGAGAGCACCAGGCTTCGTTATTTCATTGAAGAGACGCGTAACACATTTTGAGATTGAGATATATCATATTTAATATCAGCAGAAAAATTAAAATACATATATGTAAATTGGCTATCAGTAAGATAGGTGAGATCAAAAGTATCAATAACCGGCGAGCTTGTATGAACTATAATTTCATTATATACTAGCTGACTTGGCGAACTTCGTACCGCCTCAGAATCAATAAATCTAAAAGCTGAACGATGTTGACAGAATATTTCACCTTAAGTAAAAAATATGATCATAACTAAACAGGAACAAAAAAAATAAAATCAATAAAAAAACCAAAATTCAAAACCAAAAATGAAAAAATACTTCACATTAGAATTTAATTTGATTTCTGAACGACGGGACGAACAACAAATATTTGACAGATAAGAATAGTTTCTACAGGAAAAAGAAATTGTTGCTTTTACTATATTCCTAATATTTTTATCATGTTTACTTACATTTTAAATCTTCTTTGGACTCCCAAAACTAATTCAAAACCGAAATTAGCCGTTCTCGAGTTTTAGCGAGACTAACAAACAGCAATTGATATTTATATATATAGATACCGAACGATTTCTTAATTATTTGTGACTGAAAATCTTAAAATTGACTATCTTAAATTTGTTATTCACACACATTACTGCAGTGTATACATGTACTATAATTACACATGTAATTAAATTACATAATATAATAATTTAACTATACATAATCGAACGTAGAAGATCATTAATGGAGTCAGGCGTTATTTTGCGGAAATTCATTATTATGTGGAGAGTCAATATTTTTACTAAGCTAAGGTCCGCAACAAGCAAAACAAAATAGAAAATAATAGTGTGTGTTTTTTTAATTGAAGAAGTCGATACACGGGGAACTTAAACAAAACGGTTGTCTTCCATAGAATCTACTACAAGTGATGCCTCGTTTCGAGGCGAGACACGTGTCGAAAGCAATGTGAAAAAGTGGTGGTGTGTGTTTGGTGTTCTTAATAGTGATGGAGAGTTGCTGATGGCCGTTTTTTCGGTAAGATTTAGTTTAAGTTCCCCGTAAATCCACTTCTTCCAGTAGCAAAACACACATTATTACTTTTCTATTTTCGTTTGCTTGTCGCGGATCTTAGCTAAGTAAAAGTTCTGACTGTCCACATGATTAATGGAGTCAGGCGTTACTTTGTGGAAATCCATTACTATGTGGCAGGCAGAATTTTTATTTTGAAATAGGTAAATGATGACTAACCTTGTTTGGAATTAATTTGATATTAGTTGAGATTTTTTCTTTTACAAATGTTTTCCCTTTGGTAACTAAATACGACTTGTTTATATAAGATAAAGTAGAGAGAGGGCTTCAAAAATTAGTGCGTTAGCGCTTTAAGGTGGTCGTCTGATATTCTACTGAGAATTAAAAGAGGTCTTACATAACACAACGTTTGTCGTCTACGGCGAAATGATAGTGTTTTGCATATTTGCAACAAAATATCGTTCTCGTATTCAACCATGGTGGTATAACTACCGTCGTAAGCAAAGGTTAGTTTTAATGATTACATCAGACATGCCGAAGGAGAATTAAATATCAACTTTCTCACGCATTCTCGGTACACTCGACCTTCTAAATCGATATCTTATTGTATTTGATAACTTAAAACTGTCAGTTTCAACGTTGTACGATTAGGAGACACAGGTTATTCTACGCAGTATTATTTTCTGATCCGAAAATGCAATAATTTTTTTTGCTATTATACCATTTACAGCTTTTTCGCTTTTTTGTGTCGAATTACGTGGAAGTAATAAAATACAATGGACGTCTTCGTTGGGCTGGGCACATAATATGAATGAACGAGTCTGGATAACCCAAACACCGACTCGAGTCAAACCAGATGGTCGTAGAAGCCGCGGAAAGCCTAAGCTCAGATGGCTATATGGAGTCGAGGACGACTTAAAAGCAATTGGTATGAGGGGCTGGAGAGAAAAAGTCTAATTAAGATCCGACTGGAAACATTTACTGAACCAGGCTGTGGCCCACCCGCGGTTGTAATGCCTTGATGATGATAAGAAAGTAAACGAGCGAGTGTATCGCCTGATGGAAAGCAATCAACGCCATCGATAGAGTTCTGCAACACCACAGACATAGCAGAAGCGGTGCTGGGCTCGAAGAAAGTTGTAGACTTACCGACATTTTAAGTTAGTGACATTGCCATAAAGAAAAAAATAAAAGCATGTAGGTGCGTTTTTGAAGGTTGCAATATCGTATAAATACGAAAATACCGCTGTAGCAATCTGATTCTACACAGGTAGTGAAAGAAGTTTTGATAGAAACGCATACGTATGAAACTTTTCTTTCTGGTGAATTGTGTGGTAAGTAAATATATATATCTATATATATATATATATCTATATATATATATATATATATATATATATATATATATATATATATATATATATATATATATATATATATATATATCTGGATAAGAAGGCTGACAGAGCATGAAGCTGAAGATTTATCAATAAATAATAAATAGGTCGAAACTAAATGACGTATCAGCAGATTGACAATGACGTCTTAGTGACTCAACTTGAATACAGAAATTTTGGTTTAACACTGAAGTATTTTTACCGTCTGTACACATCAAATAACGCTCTATGAAAGGAAAACTACAGACACGTAACCCAAAAGTCAAACAACATTGAAGAGCCGGTGTGAAACACGTCCAACGTACCGACCGTGCTTTTGACACGTGTTTGATCGTAGTTTGGCCCGAATAAATGTCTGACGCGAATTAACAAGTAAATTAGCACTATTCAGATGATATAGAGTCAGATTGCTTTGCTGAAATCAAGTATTATGTGTTATTAATGGAGTCAGGCGTTACTTTGCGGAAATCCATCACTATGTGGACAGTCAAAAGTTTTACTTAGCTAAGATCCGCGACAAGCAAAACAATAACAGAAAATTAATAATGTGTGTTTTCCTGCTGGATGAAGTGGATTTATTTCGAACTTAAACCAAAAACTTACAGAAAATCGGCCATCAACTCTCCACCCACCAACCACTATATACAACACCAAACACACACTACCACTTTTCCACCTTGTAAACGACACGTGTTTCACCTCAACACGAGGCATCTTCAGGTATAGTAGACTCTACGGAAGACAACCGAAAAGTATTATGTGGACAGCCAAAATTTTACTTGGCTAAGATCCGCAAAAAGCAAACAAAAAAATAAAATATATATGTAATGATATGTATGTATCATCAGTCCACTGCTCTCATCTCATTGTCAATCTGCTGATACGTCATTTAGTCTCAATCTATTAATTATTTATTGATAGATCATCGGCTTCGCGCTCTGCCAGCCTTCTCATTCAGTCTCTATTAGCCACTATGAGCAGCTGCTCCATTTGGTCTTCAAGACAAGATCTCCACTCCAACATTCATTTACTTCTACAGTTTATATTTTTTTTATGGAATAGGAGGGCAAACGAGCAAGCGTGTCGCCTGATGGAAAACAATCAACGCCGCCCATAGACAACCGCGACACCGCAGGAGTCGCGGAAGCGTTGCCCGCCTTTTAAATGTGTGTAGGCTTGTTTCTTGAAGGTGCCAATGTCGTATTGGTTCGGAAAGACCGTCGAAAGTAGTTGGTTCCACAGAGTGGTGGTGCGTGGAAAGAAGTTTCGAGAGAAACGCACCGTAGTAGATCTCCATTCATTTACATTTACAGGATAGTATAGACATTAGGTATTAATATTACCCAAGTGGCAATCTCAGTGTTAAAAAAACATGTTTTTGTTAGGACAAGCAGAGCTATGAAAATTTATAAGTTAAATTTCATCATTAAGCCCCTAAAAGTAAAGTGAAAATAGATAAGTATGTTTAAACAAGAGCTTTGCAGACATTAAAGGAAAGAGATTACGAAGGCTAAAGAGGAAAAAGCTAAAAAAACGTAACAATAGGAGCGAAACAAAGGCGAACAACGAATCACAGCCACCGAACCCGAGGGCCGAAGCAAGAAAGTCAATTTAATTAATTGGCCGCATATAATATCTTAAAAATTGTAATAATGAATGTGACAGATGGTTCTTTGTGACGTCGAAACGGAATTGCGTTTAAGTCCCTTATAAGCGGTATTCATTGTAACAATTTGAGATGGCACTTGCGATTTAGAAATAGAAATCGTTTGTTTTTCTATTTATAAATCGATTCTAAATCGTAATCACTCATTTTTTTATAATATACTCATTCCGCTGGCTTGATTACATCTTAGATTTCCTTCTTAATAAGTTGCTCCAAGAAAATATTTTTTATAAAATAAAATATTTTATAAAATATTTTTTATATAAAATATTTTTTCATTTATTTAATAAATATAACTTAAAGGTAATTAAAATTACATATTTTTAACAATGTATGTATGTATGTATGCGGTAACAGATTTTATTTATTTTATAATCTTGTTTATTTTTTTATTTAGTTTATTTCAACACACTTCAATTAAATATACACTCACTCACTCTCTCCGCTGACTCAGTAACCCGATGTGGATCTTGGCCTCCGAAACGAAAGACCTCCATCTTTCCTTCCGTCCTGCGCTAATTCTTGCCAATTGCTGACTTGAAGTTCACGCCGGTCAGCATTCACCTGATCTCTCCAGCGATATCCGGTCGACATAAATACGTCCTCTTCACGCTCCGATCCTTGCTCATTCGCTCAAGGTGACCAAACCAACAAAGTCGATGTGCCATAAACTCGTCCATAATGTTTGGCTGGTGCACCAGGATTCTCCTACAACCTTACGGAGAATTTAACGAAACCATATAGAGAGTATGATATAACAAACTAAATTTAGCATAAAAAGAGAAGAAAAAATGAAGATACATATGGTACAAAGTTGTTGTTACTCAGCATAAGCCAAGCGCTCTGTTGGAGCACCTGGCGCTGGTTTTCAGTAAGGACCAATGTAGCCAGATCGTGGCTCACAGTGATCATACATACATAGATTAGAATAAATAATATTTGGTTATACAGGTTAGTAAAAATAACAATAAAATATAAATGAAACAGCATTTTATAAAATTAGGCATTACTTTGAGGAAATCAATTAATAATATATATATATATACAATTTTTATATTTTAATAATATATACATAATATATACAGCATGAACATGTTGCTGACGCAAACCCATAAATTTTTTCCTTACCTAGTCGACCCAGGCTATAGAAGTTTTCACTTTAAAAAAAAGCAATATAAATTCTTGACAACATCATTTTTCCTTTTAAAATGAGCTAGACAAATACATTTCGTCAAAAATCTTATTTCAATTGGTGTTGATAGAAATATTAATTGAATCTCTTCAAATTTCCAAAACAAAGGAACGCTTGAGACTGAATCAATTATTGTAAAGCAACATTGAATGAGTCTTGAATATTAAATGGAAACGTTCATACAAATTGTTTGTTTTTGTAATGATAAAAAATAAAGTATTAAAATAGTCGACTTATTAAAACAATATTATTAATAAGTTTTCTATTAATCCTACATATCAGTCTACTCGTATAATAATAATAATATTTATTACACAGGGATCCACTATCACGGATAGGCATAGTGACCAATAAGTCATATCATAATCATAATCATGATAGTGGATCGAACTAGATCAAACAATGATAGTGGATATTCGTGTTCCACATGACTAGAAATCTCATAAAAGCGTAAAAATAAAATACATTAAATAGCGCATGAGATCTTCGCTATGTATGTGATGCTAGTTAGTACCTTGAAGTGGTAGAGCCACGCTGCAGACAAATACTTTGTCTAGAATTCTTCTACCAAATTTCACCGAAATCAGCCCACAAATGGAAAATTTACATTTGTCTGGCGGCCATCTTGTTTTCTCCCCCCTCCCCGCCAATGATGTTTTGCACTTGACACCATTTTTTGGGCGGACCGTGGATTATTTTTTTTTACCAGGTTCAGGTTTTCAAGATTTGGATATAATTCTTGTGACTCGAGCTCTATCCGAACATTTCCCTAAACAAATTTACCCACCATCTCTTACAGTTTCCCAAGTAACATGTCAGTGAGTGGTAATGCACTTTTATATAATATTGATATTATTATTCAGAAAAAATTGTGTAAATAAATGTGAAAAATAATAAATTGTCTGTTATGAGACCAAAGTTTCAATTTTATATTTCTTCTTTTTCTTTTGTTGGCTATCCGAAGAACGAAGGTCGCCATGAAATCAACATAACTATTTCTGTATTAAGCAAGGCCAAACATTTTGAGAGCATTTACTCACTACTAACTCCCTAATATCACGTAGCCAAGACGTTCTTCAATCAACATATTTTTGTCCACGAATTTTACCATCACGATTTCTTGCAATAGCGTTTATCTCTCCTGTACGAGTATATCTTAAGTGAACAACTTTTGCCGTAACTTAAAGGCCGGCAACGTTTCTGCACTGTCTATGGCACTATGGATGTCTATGTGTGGCGTTGATTGCTTTCCATTGAGTGACACGCC
The DNA here is from genome assembly GCA_031353405.1 of Baronia brevicornis. NCBI lineage: Eukaryota > Metazoa > Arthropoda > Insecta > Lepidoptera > Papilionidae > Baronia > Baronia brevicornis. Next base: position 619,695 of record JASFAT010001968.1, on the reverse strand, counting down.
TACTCGTTTGCCTTCCTATGCCATAAAAAACTTATTTTTCTAAATTCCAAAAAACACGTCTTCACATCTCCGAGTAAAAAGAAAATTAAAATAAAATATGGTTTTTACATACATACATACATACATATAGTCACGCCTGTCACCCTGTAGGGTTAGGCAGAGACCACAGATCTCGACAAATCCACTACAGTCCCGACACATCTTCATTGCTTCCTTCACACTCATCCAGCTTTTCATCCATCCTTCCTCTCACAATCGTCGTAGCGAAACGGCTCTCTGTTCGTCGCTTCTCGTCCTCGTGGGAATCAGGACGTGATAGGTGGCGAACCACGATTAATATACTTTATATAAAATAAAATTTTATTTTATATTAATAATAAATTAATTTTTAATATAATATCAATAAACATTGAAACAGTGTTTATTATTATATATAAAACAAGTATGTATAACTATTCCATTTAAAATATGTGGTGTCTTGAACTACGTAGATAGCTAATGTGTCGAATCGAGAATAAAATGTTCGTTTGTTCGTCGTGGATGTAAACAACAATCCTTTATGGATGTGTTAGTTTACAGACGCCATCAGATAGATCGTTTTATGTGGGCCATCTGTTATTTATATGAGTATATCGGTCCATTGAAACGCGATACCATTGTAGCTAGATTCGCAAGATACCATGAATTATTGTATCATCAAATCCATCACTTTGTGGACAGTCAAAAGTTTTACTTAGCTAAGATCCGCGACAAGCAAAACAATAACAGAAAATTAATAACGTGTGTTTTTTGTACTGGATGAAATGGACCTTTTCGTTTGTCTTCCGTAGAGTCTACTATACCTGAAGATGCCTCGTGTTGGGGCGAAACACGTTTCATTTACAAGATGGAAAAGTGGTAATGTGTGTTTGGTGTTGTGTATAGTGGTTGGTGGGTGGAGAGTTGATGGCCGATTTTCGGTAAGTTTTTGGTTTAAGTTCCAAATAAATCCACTTTATCCAGCACAAAAAACACACATTATTAATTTTCTGTTTTTGTTTTGCTTGTCGCGGATCTTAGCTAAGTAAGACTTTTGACTGTCCACATCTATATTTACACATTTCTAAAACGATCTTTTTTGTGTCGGTTGAAAATTTATTAATGACTAGATGACCCAGTGGACTTCGTTTCACCTGCAATTTATTTAATTTAAATTATCTTATCTTCCCCTGGTATGTTAGTACTTAGGTATGCAATACTTTTCAAAATCGCATAAAATGAACGACAGATTACAACATGCCCCTTAGACGATAAAGCCGTCACGAACGCCATCTATTGAAAGTAATTGGAAGTAAAAGGAAGAAAAAGAATTTTTCATTTTTAAAGTTTTTTTTTATGATATCCCCATATTTTTTATTCGTAAACCTTCCTTGTGTTATAGCGAACAAAATAAAACAAAAATATTTAAATCGGTTGAGCCGGTTTCGAGTTTTAACGAGACATATTATTGGCATTCGTTTCTGCCAGTTATCCTGGGCAAATCTTCGCTTATCTTCGCTTCGCTTCGGTTCGCTACGTTTGTCAAGACGTGATCTTCATTCCAGCACCCGTGTTCTCCAGCGGGACCTAGAGTATGGCGATCCAAAATGATTCTTTCTCGCGAATTCAAATGGGTAAGTGGCGATACAAAACATGCATGCTTTGTGGAACAAGTTACTTTCAGCGGTATTTTCGTATCGATACAACATTGTTATCTTCAAAACAAGACTACGCAAAACTATTAACGCGTCTGCAATGTCAAGAATGTCTATGTGCGGAGTTTGATAGATCTCTATCAGGCGTTATGTATGCCTGTTTGCCTCCATTTTGCATAAAAAAGCATAAAACTGTTGATGAAGCAAAACAAGCCTACACATAACTAAAAGGCCGACAACGCTTCCGTGATTTCTGCGGTGTCGCGGTTGTCTATGGGCGGCGTTGATTGATTTTCATCCCATAAAAAAAAGGATTATACATTTTACATATAAAACCCATGGGAGCAAAGGTGAATAAGAATGATTTCTTGTTTCGTTTCACTTTTATAAAGTAAAATATAATAACATTGTAATTACGCACGTAATACGGACGCGCAAGGTCGCGTCCATATTTACTGACATGCGATCCGCTCGTTTTCAAACGCCCACGCCTCGGCTACCGAATCAATTTATTTTCACCCTTATTAATACTTTCTTATTATTTTCTTTTTGATGAAAGGCACGGCTCAATTGTTAGAATACCTAATTTTTGAACTCTATTTAATTATGACTGATATTTAAAGCCGGAACTGAAAGTATAAAACACAATTTATAAAAAAACAAACAATTTTTTTATGGAAGCGTTACCGGCCTTTAAGGAAAGTATCCTTATGGGAGGGGGTAGGGCCTCCGGAACTCAATCGCTTACCGAACGAAGCGCGGTAGCTAAGCTACCACCCAGACGCCGGTTTTCTGCAGGAGTGTGGTACTTCCCCAGGCGAGCCGGTCCATTCATGCTACAGACAAATAATATCCCATTCTTGGAAAATTATACCTCTGCAGCTAGGCTGTACCACTATCGAATTTAAACTTAGACTATTGTGTTGTATGTAGTATTATATAGGGGTTCATGAACTATTTGTATATGAGTGATAAACATTTCAATATTGTGGAACGATATGTCATATCTAAGTGCATTTAAAAAACGTTATTGAAGTTAGAGAATAATCATCATCAACAACCTGCGGCAGACCACTGGACATAGGCCTCCCCCAAAGGCCTCTCTTTGTTTCCGTAACGGCTGTATAGATGTTTATGATTAAACAATTAGGAAATATATACAGAAATATCTTTCTTAAATAGAGCTGTATGCTCATATATTGTTTAATAAAGCCGAGAATAGTGGTAGAGCCACGCTGCAGACGAATACTTTGTCAAGAATGGCATAATATTTGTTCTTAGCACGAATGGGCCGGCTCGGCCCGGGGACGTACCATACACCCGCAGAAAACCGGCGCCTGAGTGGTAGCTTAGCTACCGCGCTTCGTACGGTGAGCGGCCGAGTTCCGGAGGCCCAACACCCTCCTCCCTCCCTCTACCCCCTCTCATTCCCACTCCCATAATAACACTTTTCTTAAAGGTCGGCAATGCTTCCGGATGTCTATGGGCGGCGTTGATTGCTTGATGGGAAGCACGGTGACACGCCTACTCGTTTGCCTTCCTATCCCATGAAAAAAAAGAATATAAAATTACACAGTAAATGAATAGAGCTCAAAAGGCGTTAACTTACACAAGCTTTACAATGCAACCGAAATAAATCACGTTCAGTGCACATTAATTGTATTTTATGCCTAAAACCGTTCCAACATTACTCCCCTGATATAAACAAAGCAAGTTGCGTCCACGTCTCGAAATACCTAAATAAATATCGGCTTAAAAGGTATTTCTTTGTACCGACCGATGCAGTAGCGACTGATTTGTGAAGGGTTTGAAGTCTGGACATAGATTAAACAAACAACAGAGAGTACTTTCTTATCATAGACACACCTGTTCAAGTCCACACAACATTATGGTATATTTTTATCTTCATGTTCAAGTCAAAATAATTGAAATGGTAATCCAATTAAGAAATAAATTTATTTATAAAGTTAAATTTTAAAGTTAATATATTTTACATTTATTAAATCACACTAAAAACAACCTAACTAAATTTGTTGAAAAATGATGGTGACGTGGTTTGTCACCCGTCACGTCCTGATTCCCACGAGGGGGATAAGCGACTAATAGAGAGCCGTTTCGCTGCGATGAATGTGAAAGGAAGAATGGATGATAGGATGGATGAGTATGGAGGAGGCGAGAAGGGTGTGCCGGGGTCGTAGCGAATAGAGCTCTGTGGTCTCTGCCAACCGTGTATGTATGTATATGCATGTGGTTTAATGTGTGTGTATGTAAATTTATATAATTAGTTTTTAATTTTTTAGTTCAAGCTGCACCACCTTCAAACCAATTTTCTCAGTTTCGCCAACAAGTTGACTGGTAAAGAATACGTCATTTCAGACCTCGTACTTAAGCTTACAATCCTCCAATAAACGTTTTCACTCTACTATATAACGCGTCCAAAAGATTTAGTTTGTGACACCGCGTCTGTAACATCTTTAATCTTTGATTTGACTTATATTTATAGCAGGAATGCAGTTCGAATGTGCTACTGAATTTTAATTGGCACGCGCCAAAGAATGTCCTTGAGGACGTTTAATCTAGTATATAAGATAGATCTCCTCAGTATTACTACATACCTTACTACATATTAACATTTTTACTATGATGAGGACAGTCAGAATTTTACTTAGCTAAGATCAGCAGAATTCGTTCCGAATTTCTCAAATTATCTTTTTATGGGATAGTAAGGCAAACGAGCAGGCGTGTCATCTGATGAAAAACAATCAAAGCTACTTGTAGACATCCACAGTGCCGTAGACATTGCGAAAGCGTTCCGAAATTAAAACATAAATAACACATACATTCATACATAACGTCTCGTCTGTTTCTTGTAGGGGTAGGTAGAGACCACAGATCTCCATCCGCTACGATCCCGGCACACCTTCCTTGCTTCCTCCACACTCATCTATCTTTTCGTCCATCCTTCCTTTCACAATCATCGTAGCGAAACGGCTCACCGTTGGGCACTTCTCGCCCTTGTGGGAATCAGGACGTGACGGGTGATGAACCACGTCGCAGTCATTTTATATACAACCTAAATGATGGTAAATATATGATTGGCTCAGTGGCGGGGCCCGCCGCCCGCGGACTCAATGGTCGCGCGATCGATCCCCGCATCGGAATAAATATATGTGTGGATTTATAAATATTTATTTTGAGTCTGGGAACCCCCCAATTCGCATTTCCTTTACTACCTTTTCCTTCCTTTCCGCCAAAATCACGATCTGCCATGCCAATGGATGCGTGGCTAGGGGCGAGTTTAACTAAGGATGAATGGGTGTGGAAGAGGTGGGTAGGGTGTATTGGGGTCGTAGCGGATGGAGCTCTGTGGTGTCTGCCAAACCTTGCGGGTGATAGGCGTGAATATATAAAAAATATATATTATTATTTTAGTAGAAATACAGTGTTATTTTTCTGTATACGTTTGCTTACGTCTAGCTTAGCTAATTAAAATTCTGACTGTCTAAATAATAATAGATTTCCGCAAAGTAACAGTTGACTCAATTAATCAAAGTAAGCGGTTTTCAATTTTCAACCATTGCCAAGGAGTCGGTAATCTGTTCAGCTACGTTCGTCATTAGAAAAAAATAAGTCTACGCATTTCTTATAAAACAGCATCACTTCTGCAATGCCTATGATGCTGCGGATGTCTATAAGTAGCTTTGATTCCTTTTCATCAGGTGATACGCTTGCTCGTTTGCCTTCCTATCCCATAAAAAGATATTTGAGAAATTCGTAATACGCACGTAGTAATATCCCGCCCGTAAAAAGCCATAAAATGAGTTTCACACGAAAAGTTGTGATAACAACTTGTATTTATAAATTATGAATCCTCACAGGTGTGACTTGTTACAAATGGTCATAAAGCGTAGTTGAAATACAATAACATGGCTGGCGTTGCTTCTGTCGACTTTACAATGTTTGTTTCAAACTTATTTATAGCTCGCTTTCGCACGGCTGTTATTGTAAATATGTCTCACACAGATTATTGTAACATGCCACGCGTCATCTTTATTGCTTTAGGCACATATGATACGAACGCAATTGTAAACTATAAAGTTAAAAAATATATTGACGAGCGATCGGCCCAGTAGCGGGGCCCTCCGCCCTCGGAGTCAATGGTCGTGGGTTCGATTCCCGCATCGTAATAAATATATGTATGGATAACCCCCCAATCGGCATTTCTTTTCCTGCCTTTTCCTTTCTTCTCTATCCTTTACCTTCCTCTCCGCCAATCCACGATCTGCCGTGCCAATTGATGCGTGATTAAGGGCGAGCTTAGTCGCAAGCGTGCCGACCGTCCCGGGATCAGGCTCCCCCGGGTACTATGGTGCCTTACCTCAGCATGCAGGGCTGGCATGGGGCTGCCCTCCATCATCCCTTGCGGCTCGTGGGATTCACTAAGACGAATTTAATATACCTAATTTGTTTAAAATGACGGCGACTTGGTTCGCCACCCGCCTAGTATACTAGTATTTACTTACTTATTCCGCTGGCTCAGTGACCCGAAGTGGATCTTCCGGAGCCTCCGAAACAAGATTCTTCCATTTTTCTCTGTACTGCACTAATTCTTGCCAACAGCTGACTTGAAGCTCACACAGTTTAGCATCTACCCGATCTCTCCAGCGATATCTGGATCGCCCAACTGGCCTTCGACCACTTGGTTGACACAAATATCTATCCATCTTCACACTCCAATTCTCCCCATTGGCTGGGTGATGGTAACCAGGCCAACGAAGTCGATGCACCTTGATCCACTCCGTCTTCTAGTTCGGCGTTTTCTTCGGATTCTCCATGACCCACCTCATTTTTTTGTACTTACACTTACTTAAAATACTGGTTACGGAGTACTGCAAATATTAGACCCCCCCCCCCCCGTTCTCGTCTATTGTATTATAGACTAAACGTTTCTAACTAAACAACTAATTTTGTGATGCTAGTCTCAGAGCTAGACAGTGGCTAAGCAATGCCAAACTTTCCCCTGTCTGTGTAGAAATTTAACCGAAACTCCCGCAAGTTGGTTGTTTACACGGCGAGCTACACACTCCTTTATACAAGAAGTGTGGTATTGTGTGTTTGACGTTATCACCGTTGATGATCATGGTGAGGTGTTAAAGAATTTACTGACAGTCAGTTCTCGGTAAGTTATTCTGTATACCTTACATCGTATAAAACAATTCCCTTTACACGTCTTTGCAACACACACAATACTAATTTTCTCATGTGTGTTCGCGGATCTAAGCATAATAAATATGACTAGTCACACCTTTGTCCATAAATTACCCCAACCTACGGCGTTGATTTCGTAACTGTTGTGTTGTAGAAATTACAAAAATCGTACACTTAAATCCTATAAAACAATTCCCTATATACTTCTTTGCAACACACAATATTTTTTTCTGATTTGTGTTCGCGGATCTTAGCAAAATAAATGTGACAAGTAACACCTTTCTCCGTAAATTATCCCAACCTACGGCGTTGATTTCATAATTGTTGTGTTATAGAAATCAAAAAAATCGTACACTTAAATTATATAAAAACAATTCCCTATACACTTCTTTGCAACACACAATATTTTTTTCTGATTTATGGTCGTGTATCTTAGCAAAATAAATATGACTAGTTACACTTTTTTCTATAAATTACCCCAACCTACGACGTTGATTTCAAAATTGTTGAGTTATAGAAATCACAAAAATCTAGACTTAAATCATATAAAAGCAATTCCCTATAAACTTCTTTGCAACACACAATATATTTTTCTTATTTATGATCGCGTATCTTAGCAAAATAAATGACTAGTAACACTTTTCTCCATAAATTACCCCAGCCTACGGCGTTGATTTTGTAACTGTTGTGTTATAGAAATCACAAAAATCGTACACTTAAATCGTATAAAAACAATTTCCTATACACTTCTTCTCAACACACACACACAATATTATTTTTCTCGTTTGTGTTCACAGATCTTAACAAAGTAAGTTTGACTAACCATCTTTAGAAAATAATACTAACTTTAGATAATTCATGAAGACAACGTAGATAATAGATATATAGAACAAGAGTCTAGTGTCAAAGTTTCAATTAGTAAGTTGGGACCCAAGTTGGTACCTGGAGCGACGCCAAACGCTCGCTCCTGTGATACGGATGCCATATGAGATTCAGGAACAACTCGTATAAATTATATTATTCAGTTTCAATAGCTTCGGAGACAGCCGCAATTTAAACTTGTAGAGATAGTTTTAATATGCAAATGTCTGCACGCCTGACTATATTATATACAACATTTCTTTAGTTCTAATATGACATACGTAAATTACTCCGAAATTAGTCCGAAAAATACGGTACTATAATAATATTTTATGTACCGTATTTTTCGGACTATAACACGCGCCCGGAGAAAATATATATTTGAATGTTACTTACCTCCACCCCAAGACACACTTTAAGTTTGAGTCCATTTTTCTTATTAGTGGTAGAGCCACGCTGCAGACGAATACTTTGTCGAGAATACCATACTATTTGTTTGTAGCATGAATGGGCAGGCTCGCCCGGGGAAGTACCATATTCCGTAGAAAAACGGCGTATGAATGGTAGCTTAGCTACCGCGCTTCGGCGGTTGAGTTCTGGTGGCCTAAACCCCTCCCCCTCCCATAATGGCACTTTGCTTAAAGGTCGGCAACGCTTCTGCATTGCCTATGGCGCTGCGGATGTTGATGGACGGCGTTGATTGCTTTCCATCAGGTGACACGCCAGCTCGTTTGCCTTCCTTTTTGCCTCCATAGAAATATATATATATATAATCTTCTATCTAATTAATCTATAAATATAAATATATAATACATCCTACATATATATATATATATATATATATATATATATATATATATATATATATATATATATATATATGTAGGATAAAAAAATCTCTTATACAAGACTATAAATACTGTCAGTGTCGAAGCGTGTGGAAGATCGCTGGAAAAAAGTAGGAATTAAATTTAATTTTTTGTAAATAATTAATTGTAATTTTCTTTTGAACAAGCAAAATAAAATTACTATTTTCTCTATGTAGTTTATGATCGAATGGAATTGACAGCCATCAGTTGGGGACGCGGATAAAATTGAATTATTATCCGACGTATATGTAAATCGGGACATCCAACGATCGGCTGCATTTTACTGTATTCATGAATATTAAAATGTCTGTGAATATACTATACGCGAAATTAACATACTAAAATAGAATATTCTAATTTTATTTTTCACCTTTTCCTCTTCAGTCTGCTTTTGCTCATCGCTAAACATCATGACGCTTCTGGTCGTTTAGTACATAGTGACGTAATTTGTTCCCACCTCTGACAGTTCTCAGCCTGACATCAGATATTTTCATATCTATCTATTCATACCTGATCGATGGAAGTAATTTTTCATTCTCTGGTACCTCAGGCTATAAGAGGGCATTCTGTTGACGTGAGCGAATACTCGTTAGATTTTTTTTAAATATTTTAAGTTTCTTGAGGACGGCATATTTATTCTGTTGTTGCCACGAACGCCATCTATTGAATATAATTGGGAGTAAAAGGAATATAGAGATTTTTTTTTATTTTCCAAGCTGTTCTTTTATGTTTTCCCTATATTTTTTATTCATAAACCTTCCCTCTATTAGAGCAAACAGAATAAAAAAATATTCGAATCGGTCGAGCTGTTTTTGAGTTTTAGCGAGACTAACAAAACAGCTCTCCATTTTTATATACAGATATGTGAGTGTATGAAATCTGTCTGAATAGAAATAGAAAAACAGAAGTAGAAATAAAAAGGACTTTATTCGTGACACCATTTTTATAATAACTAAAATTAAAATCTTAATAATATTACAATTATATACAAATAAACAAAACAAAAGGAAAATAATTTTAATTTAACCAGTGTCATAAAATAGTTCTTGCTCAGCATATGCCAGGCGTTCTATTGGAGCACCTGGCGCTCGTTTTCAGCAAGAACCGACGTGGTCAGATCGCGGACCACAGCGACGTCCTTGATACGGACACACACACATATGTACATACACATACATCCATATATATACTACTCACTCATATACATATACAAGGCTATTGTTATTATAATCATTATATGAAATAGCAAAACTGGCGTCCAATAAGTTATAATTGAACGTTATGCGTTTAAACCTGAATCAGGAACGTGTAGTTCGCTTGTAGTCAGCACTCCAAGCATTAACTTCATGTTCTGATCTATTGTAGTTTGGGTTAAACGTTTCATAACTTGACAACTATTTGCAAAGCGAACTAGTGAGCTAGACAGTGGCTTAGCGATGTAGAACTTTCGCCTATCCGTATAGAAATTTCCCTGAAACATCTACAAGTTGATTACATAGAAAATTTATATGTAGATAGATTACTATACAGACCAAATGTAACTATACGCCATCTTGTTTTGCATTTCTATCCAACTTCGATAATAGAGTAAGAAACAGAAATCGAAATGAGAATAAAAATATAAATCTTCTTCTAAGAGTGCCTCTCCTCTCCTTTTCTCCTCCTTCGCGAGGTGCAGCAGTTCTGGAGCACTCGCTATCCCGGTCCAAAAAAAAATATATAAATATAAACATTTATTTGTTACACAAAGAAAGCTTGTAATTACAAAAAAAAAAGAAAACTTAAACTAAATACATACAACAAAAATTAAGAAACAAACTTATATAATAGAATTATTTACAAAATGGTTCTTACTTAGCATAAGGTAGACGCTCTGCTCGAATATCAATCGATTTTATTAAGAATATAGGATAATAGTGATAAGAAAACTAAGGAAATGTCCTTAGTTTTCTTATCACTATTATCCACATTAGTGATGGAAAAGTGATAATGTGTGTTTTGTGTTGTGTATAGTGGTTGGTGGGTGGAGAATTGATGGCCGATTTTCGGTAAGTTGTTGGTTTAAGTTCCATATAAATCCACTAAACCCAACGGAAAAACACACATTATTAATTTTCTGTTATTGTTTTGCTTGTCGCGGATCTTAGCTAAGTAAAACTTTTAACTGTCCATATAGTGATGGATTTCCGCAAAGTAACGCCTAACTCCATTAATAATCTTATTGGAAGGGTTTATTTAGTTAGGAGAAATTTAATATCTAAGTAGGTATGCAGTACAAGGTACTATAGCACGCCAACCGTACTACTTAGGGCGATATATACACGGGATCTTTAGGGGTTTTTATCTTCTATAGCAATGTAATTCTTCCAAATGAAATTAATTTCTTTTTCTATTCACTGTACATTTATATGTTATTCACATTTTATTCACACAATTTTAATTTACATTTTATATTCAATCTCAATTTCTTATGCCGGACGGGTGACATGTCTATCTAAAGACGGGTGACATGTCTATCTAAAGACGGATGACATGTCAGTCGAACTACAATCTTTTTGTTTTTATATAAAACAATTTATATATTTTTTATTTTGAATTTTAAAATTATGAATGTAAAAAGAAGTGATATAATATAAAAGGTTTTAATATGTTCAAATAAAAAGTTTTATTATATAAATGATACATTTATCAATGTATTACTACAGTCACCTCACGAATCATTCGCTTATATTTTAAAATTATTTAATTTTTTCAGTTTAAACCTAACCTAAAAATCGTAGGGTTAACCTATACGGAATTAAGGTAACAGTTAATCTGCGGTAGATACTTCACATATGCTCTACTTAATCTAGTATAATAACTAGTACGAACTAAAACACGAAACAGTGGCTTAGTAATTACAAACTTCGCTCAAGTTTGTTGAAATTTACTTGGATGTTTAACACTAGTTCAGATGTTGATTATTTACTAAGTAAATGCCGTCTAGTTATATTAATATAATTAAATTTCGTTCAAGACTTACTGACAAAGGTATAATGAGAAATAAAAAAAAATAAAATCAAAAGCCAATTAAAAGTGAAATTGATAAATTAAAAGTGTATCGGTCTGCCGTGCCAATGGATGCGTGGCTAGGGGCGAGCCTAGTCGTAAGCGTGCCGATCGTCCCGGGGTCGGGCTCCTCCGGGGACTATGGTGCCTTACCTCAGCATGCAGGGCTCTGCTGGGGCTGACCTCCATCCTCCCTTGCGGCTCATGGGATTCACTAAAGACGAATTTAGTATACCTAATTTGTCGAAAATGACGACGACGTGGTTCGCCACCCGTCACGTCCTGATTCTCACGAGGGCGAAAAGCGACCAATGACGAGTCGTTTCGCTGTGATGAATGGCAGCGGATGGAGCTCTGTGGTCTCTGCCAACCCCTGCGGGGGATAGGCGTGAATATATAAAAAATAAATAAATAAAAAATAAAAGTGTATTAAAATTAATATTATAGATATGATAGAAATCACAATTTGAAACAAGCAGTTTGTATATATAATAACTTTCTTTTCGATTTTCAAATCCAGTAATAAAAAATTACATAATCTGCGTCACTTTTCTTTGTGATGGCAATTAGTTACAACTATTATGCCAGTGTCAAGTAAAATATGATAATGTAACAAATGTAACAAGTCTTATATAACAAATGTCTATTACAAATGTACTAAGTCAGCTTATCACTTTACGTCTTGATAAAATGGTGGCTATTCTACTAAAACCTTCTATGGACTTTATCATTCCACTTAAAAAGTTACAATACACGCATTTATTTCATATAATTTCACTTATACGCTTTAATCGAACTATATTGTATAATACGCCACCACAATAAAACAATATAATTAAATTTAAAATAATAATATTAGATTATGAAAATGAAATAAAAACACAACGTCACTGATGTAAGCGTAAATATTTGTGATGAATGGCTTCCTCTAGTCGAACAGAAACAAAACTAAGGAGAAGAAATCATTTTAAATTAATAATTGTCAGGTTTACCGGACATATTGAGTCTAATATATAAACTAATACATCTAGCAAACCTGTTATACCGAATCGCTTTACCTTAAGAAGATAAAACGACTTTTTTTACAAAGGAATCCAACTTATTTCAACATTTTCAAGCAGATGCGCTATTTTTCGAGAACGATCGAAAATGCACTAATGATATTGGTATTGACCAGAACGAGTTTCATCTTTACTTGAACTGAACTTAATAGTCAAAGAGCTAGCTGGTGATTTAAAATTTTATATTCTTATTTATATATTTCTATAATTATTTAATAGTTCACTGTAAACCTTATCATATGGCTTAGTGACGAAGCCAGCGCTTTCATTAATGATCACGTTTTCAATTCTCGCATGAGGATAAATATATGTATTATCATCAACGTCCTGCGGCAGTCCACTATTGAACATACGCCTTGCTCAAGAACCGCCACCTAGCCCGATATTAGGCTTCACGCATTCAGCTTCTGCCAGCCACCCTACGCAGATCGTCGCATCATCTAGCCGGTGGGCGTCCCACACTACTTTTACCTTTTAAGGCAAACGAGCAGGCTTGTCATCTGATGGAAAGCAACGCCATAGGCAGTGCGGAAGCGTTGCCAACCCTAAAGGCAAGTGAAAGGGAGTGGGAGTGGGAATCGGAATGGGAGTGGGAAGGGGAGGATGTTGGGCCTCTGGAACTCAGACCGCTCACCGTAAGAAGCGCGGTAGACAAGCTACCACTCAGACGCCGGATTTCTGCGGGAGTGTGGTACTTCCCCGGGCGAGCCGGCCCATGCCATTCTTGACAAAGTATTCGTCTGCAGCGTGGCTCTACCACTACAAAATAGGGCTTTCCAATAAAAAATATATGGCTGGTCACGTTTGTTGGAGATCCGACAAACGTGACCAGCCCTATATATAAATATATGTATAAACTTGTGACATTTATTCCAAATCTAGATCACAAATCCGAATAGCTAAATTCTTATGTACTACAGATGTATATCTTAACTCTCAGCATCTTATATCGATTTTACTATGGGGAGAGCTTTAAACAATAGTTCGAAATAATTTCGTCCTCTAAACTCCACTACCGTACATCCCATTCATCCCCGCAACCTGGATGAATGGTGATACAGCATGGTGCGTTTTTCTATACACTTCTTTCAACGCACCACTACCCTCTGAAATCAGCTACCGCCAGCGGTGTTTCCGAATCGAAACGACATTGGAACCTTTTAAATACAAGCCTACAAGTATTTTAAAGACAACCAACGCTTTTGAAATAATGCGGATGTCAATGAGCGGCGTTGATTGCTTTCCATCAGGTGACGCCTGCTGGTTTGACTTCCCATCCCATAAAAAATAAATATTATTACAGATTTAACTGTAATATAAATTTAATTGTAATAATAGTAGAGCCATGCTAGCGAAAACGAATCTGTTCAATGGGAGAAGTAAGCTCACAACATATAGTCGTCCAACTATTACATTTCACTAGTTTTTCGCGTTTTATATGCTGAGTACTTAGATCCGGAGGTACTACTCACTACTCTTTCTTTTATTTTCTTCTCTTACCATTAAATCTTTTTTTCTCCCACGGTCATGTCATCATGATCAAATGCGTTTGGTTAATGTTCATTTTCACAAAAATGGAGAGGCTTCTTGTCCAACAGGGAGACATATGTAGACTGTTAAAAAGCACAATGATTACAGCAACAACAGCCAAAAATATAAATTTAATTGATGAAGAATATATAATGCAAAAAATATCACATAGCTCTTGGACTATAAGTATCTGATCCGTATAACGTTCTGCACTTGTCAGAATGGAGTCCATTTAAACTCCCTCCTCGTGCAGAGTCGAATAAATTCGTTTGCTAGGCTCCACACCTACTCATGTCAATACCTGTGATATGATTTAATCGAAGATATACATATATATTATATATACGTCTCCATTGTGAGTCGTGACGGAGGAATTTATAAAACTCCTCTGGAAATCGAATCGCCTGCCTTTGAATTGAATGATGTCTCGATTCAGTTTATTATCAGTCCACCTCTTGACATAGGCCTTACCCAAAGCGCTATCTAGCCCGCTCAACCAGAAGCCTAGCGCAGATCGTCGCTCCATCTAGCAGAAAGCATCCCACCCACTACGATTGCTGATTCAATTTAGTGTTTTGATATTATAAAAATAAGAAAGTTTGATTTCAAATACACTGTATCACAGGTATCGTTTAGAATTATGAAAAGGGTGCAGAATATTCTAATATCTCTGCGTTGGCGAATACGTCAGCCAGTCAAGCTGAGATCAAAAATGAGATGCGTGGTCATATTTTAAACGTAGACTATCAATGTATCTGATGCAATTATTTAGGAGACAATTTAATTTTTAAGATTGTCGAGATAAGTCTCAGTAACACCCAAATGCATAACCGATTAAGGGAAGAATTAGACCCTGAATTAGGAAAACCTTAGTGACAGTTCGTCGATGACCAAGATCTCACCGATCGGCTTGATTCTCTAGCGCTGCGACAGGGACATCTCATCTCTCAGCATTTTTATTCGCTTTTACAATGGGGATGGCTCCGAGAAATTGTTTGGAATAATTCCAGCCGCCGAATTCCACAACCGCATAAAATCGCCGAACAGAAAAGTTTCATCCCCACCATTTGGATGAATGGCGATCTACTATGGTGCACTTCTCTCGAAACTTCTTTCCACACACCAACACTCTGTGGAACCAACTACCTTCGGCGGCGTTTTCGATCCGATACGAAATTGGGACCTTCAAAAATCAAGCCTACACATACCATATATTGATTGTTTTCCATCAAGCGGCACGCTTGCTGGTTTGTCCTCCTATCCCATAAAAAAAACAGAAGAGAGAAAATTAAAGTATCTCAGCTATAGAAAAGAAATATGATAATGTGAGACGACGTTCTTATAATTCACTGATATAAAACAACTTCAAACTACGCCTGTGAATTCGGTGAGATTAAAAATGTTTCAAATATCTCTTCCGTTCCAACATATCATTTCGTGTGGTTACTGCTCCCTTTATTTGCAACAAATATTTAATTAAGCCCTTACACGGGTAGCTTTAGCGGGAATCCATAGCGCAAATGTCGGGCTGTCAACCCTCCCATTCCGATCCCTAATTTGACGGAATTTTCGTTGAGTTTCTACATCGCGGAACGGGGATTAAATTGCCTTGCTGAGCATATTTATCTTTTGTTGTGCTTTAAAGCTAAGTTTTGCTGCATTAAATCCTTTTTTTACTCCTACTATTAGTTCACACTCTTCCTATATATGTATATTTATTAGGGTGGTATAAGCGTCTAAAATATAAATATTAACCCTTCTTCCATTTTTGAATCATTAATTGACGTTAAAAATGGAAAATCTCATAGATTTGACTAGAACTTTGATTTCGAATAACTTTTGAACCATTCAAGTTAGCGAAAAATTATAAGAGACCTTTTTTGTAGAACGTTAAATTTGCTACAAGAATTGTTATTTGTAGATATGATCAGTTCATTAGTCCATGACGTAAAAAAATCCAAACTAATAACAAAAGTTTTCCCATGTTATTTGCATTTAAAACTTTGGCTATCGGGGGGGCCGGGTTAATATTAAAATTAAGAGCTAAAATTTGGCATGATTTTTTTTTATAAATTTAGAACTGATTTAGGACTATCGTAAAAAAAATTCGAACAAATCCCAAATAAGGACCACCCTAATATTTATTTTTTATTATCTCGTTCAAATTCTCAATCAATAACATACATACATATCGTACTACTAAGTACAAGATGTACTTAATACTGAAAGACATTTGTGCAAGATTTTTCAAGAGTAGGCACAATATAAATAGGAAAAAAATTACTTAATGCAATACATACAAATATAAATGATATACATATATACATATATCGTCACGCCCGTTTCCCGTAGGGGTAAGCAGAGACCACAGATTTTCATCCGCTACGATCCCAGCACACCTTCCTTGCTTCCTCCTTGCCTCCTCCTTGCTTGCTTGATAACGCTCATTATGTTATTTGCTCCCATAGTTGTCTCATGTGATGCGATGGGACCAGCAACGAATTTTTTTAAATAACATAGATAAACAGAATATAAATAGAAACAAATTATAAAAACTTTTTTTGTTGCTAAAATTTGAATATTTTTTACGGAACAAATTAGTTTTATTTTTCTATATAATTATATTTATATAACTCCTACTATGGGACACAAGCCTCCCCGTTTCTGGATGAACGGATAATAAAAAAACACGCTTATCAAATGCGTATTGGCGGGGTAATCAGACTGGGAATAAATATCTGTAGGCCATACTTTTTTTATGGGATAGGAGAGCAAACGAGCAAGCGTGTCGCTTGATGGAAAGCAATCAACGCCGCCCATAGACAACCGCGACACCGCAGGAGTCGCGGTTGTCGTATCGATTCGGAAAGACCGCCAAAGGTATTTGGTTCTACAGAGTGGTGGTGCGTGGAAAGAAGTTCCGAGAGAAACGCACCGTAGTAGATCACCCAGATGGTGGGAATGAAACTTTTGTAAATACATATGTACATATATTTATTCCGATTTGGGAATAAATCGCATGACTTTCGACTCTATACAAGCAGACCGGCCACTGAGACATGTCATGACACGTTAAATAGATTTCCTATCATAGTTAAATACTATGCTAAGATATAAATAATGATAGTTAATGAAATAACGGAACGCAAGTGTGCTGTGTTCAAAACATGTTATATTCTCATTTCCAGATCGCATCTGGTCCCAGCGTGTACAGAGATTGAGTGCTACATAAATCTGGCGTTCACTTCTAGGAAGTGTCGGCACAATAACGTATTAAAAGAGTTCACTAACTCGCTCGCGTCAAGTTTTAAAAAAGGACGGAATGTTCTCACAAGAAATCCGGTCGACGAGTTCGTTTTTTTTTTTGTCGTGTTTTTTTTTTGTTGGGTTAACAGAGACTACAGAGGTCCATCTGCTACCATTCATCGCAGCGAATCGGCTCTCCATTAGTCGCTTTTCGCCCTCGTGAGAATCAGGGCGTGACAGGTGGCGAACCACGTAGCCGTCATTTTCAACAAATTTTGGTATATTAAATTCGTCTTAGTGAATCCCACGAGCCGCAAGGGAGGATGGAGGTCAGCCCCAGCAGAACCCCGCATGCTGAGGTAAGGCACCATAGTACCCGGGGGAGTCCGATCCCGGGACGGTCGGCACACTTGCGACTAAGCTCGCAAAGGGAAATCAACAGTTTAAATTTCTCGTAACGAATTAATACAATCGTAATAGTCGACTGTATTTATTTCTTTCTATTTATAGGCTCCATCCCCATCATCGGCATGGATTTCCACCATCACCCGATTTAAGCATAGTTTTCTATCACGAACTGTGAAAATGTGGAACATTTCGCCAACTGCGGTGTTTCCACGTAAGTACTAAAAAGGTACATTGAAGAGCTCGTCTCTATGCGTGTTCCTATCTAGTATCGTACGGTGAGGGTTTGAGTTCCGAAGGCCAAATCCCTCCCCCTCCCCCTGTCCTCCCACTTTCCCCTTCCCCCATCCCATAATGACACTTTCCTTAAAGGCCGGCAACGCTTCTGCACTGCTTATGGCGCTGTGGATGTTTATATTCGGCGTTGATTGCTTTTCATCAGGTGGCACGCCTGCTCGTTTACCTTCCTATCTCATAAAAAAGAAAAAAAATTATATGTAAAATTAATTTACGTACCAATCTCATTACAACTTATAGTCATACTTTTAGTAAAGAATTAAGGAGATTAAAAAAATACGGAATGCAATATATATGTGAAACTGAAAATATATATAAAAATTGAATAGATATTGATATGAGAATAATGACATTAATTTAATTTAATTTAATTTAATACTTTATTGTACACAAAACAGGAAATACAAGAATTAAAAGGAAAGAAAATGTACAAGGGCGAGCTTAACTCAAAATTGAGTTTTCTTCCAGCAAACCCAGGAGTGAAAGAGAGATAAGATAAGCTGTGAGGATCGAAATAAGTGTACAACAACAAAATGTAATAATAATATACATAACAAATTAACAATACATACTATATAAAACCATACATATATAAACATATAAATACTAATAATATATAATATAATACTATATAAATAAAAGGATACATATATATATAATATACACATAAATATATACATATATATATATTTTATACTGAAAGGAAATGTTCTTTAATTCTTCTCCTAAATACATCCAGTGAGAGGCTATCACGTATAGTATGTGGGAGAGAGTTCCACAAGCGCACTGCGTGTACAGTGAATGAGCCACCGTAACGGCTAGTAGAATGCGGAGGAATACGAAGGAGAAGGGAGGAGGACGTGCGACAGGGCTGATCCCTGGGGACAAGAAACTGGACAGTGGATGTTATATTAATTCAAAAGTTCTGATCCACCAGTACAAGCTATACTTATTTGTATCTACCTCCAACTACGCAAATGACCTCTTAGGTAGGTGCTGAGTTTATTTTAAAGCCTTATATAGGATTTGACTGAAGGAACTTGTAGACATTTAGATGCTCCAGCAGGACTAAAGAACCTGGGGTGCGCAGCTCCTTTCCTCTTCTATTTCCTTCTCACCTCTCCACTATGTCCTTTTCCTCTCCCATTATTCACATCTTTACCCTTAAATACTTACTCCGCTGGCTCAGTGACGCGAATTGGATCTTGGCCTCCAAAACGAGGGTCCTCCATCTTTCCCAGTCCTGTGCTAATTCTTGCCAATTGCTGGCTTAAAGTTCGCACAAGTCAGCATCCACCTGATCTCTCCAGTGATAACTGAGTTGACCACTTGGTCTTAAATATTAATACCCTTAAATATATAACGTATTTTTACTGAAGATATTAATGGAAGGCCTCGAATAGTTTCTATCACGCGATATCTTTATCAGTCTTTTCAGCGTCAGTTCTTTGGTTTCCTGTGATATAAAAAAATTAAACGATGTGTTCAATCACCAGA
>JASFAT010001358.1:0-53864 GCA_031353405.1 Baronia brevicornis | reverse complement strand
ATCCGCGACAAGCGAAACAATAACAAACAATTAATAATGTGTGTTTTCATGCTGGATGAAGTGGATTTATTTGGAACTTAAACCAAAAACTTACCGAAAATCGGCCATCAACTCTCCACCCACCAACCACTATACACAACACCAAACCAAAAAAATACTGACAATAGAAAATTTTGTACAGCGTTGAAACTGACTGTTTTTGAGTGATCAGATAAATTTTTTTTTAGAACTCTTAAGTTTTTTGGCTTTTTGCGTCGATATAAAGACTGAATTATCCGTAATGTACGCCTATGCAATGAGTGCAATGGACTGCCACAGACTGTCATTAATGATATATTAGTGAAACAATAATTTTCTTTACTGCATAATTGGATTTAAATTAATACGCATCGTGGTGTTAATACTGCCAATGTATGTGTATATATATATATTTTTTTTCGATATATGTTATCGATACCGCAACGCAGCGGTGTATCATTATCGATTGTTAGCATCGATTTCAATTGTTAATTATCTCATGAGGAAACTGACGATAAATTGCCATATTGTAGCTACGTGGATGATTTATCGACAGTCAAGTAGGTTGGTTCGAGGATTCGATTTTCATATCGAAATATAAATTTTTACATAAATTAAAAAACATTTTTTTTTCCAATTCCTACGATTAGTTTTCTACATTCTCCATATATATATATATATATATATATATATTATATATATATATATATATATATACATATATATATATATATATATATATATATATATATATATATATATATATATATATATATATATATATATATATATATATATATATATATATATATATTTATAAATATATATATATATATATATATATATATATATATATATTTATAAATATATATATATATATATATATATATATATATATGTTATTCAAATTTTCAATCGTTAATAAAACGCTTTTAATGTACTCAAGTCAAATACATTTTTGTAAACTTATAGTGGATGACACTTGATGTTAATACAGTTTTTTCATATATTAATTCATAATTAAATTTAATTAATAGTAGGAATTGACTTAAAACAAATACTTATATTACTTGTTTATTTATCATTCAAAGAAGAAAATACAAAATAACTTCTAAAAACCAACAGAGATTTGAGTAGATGCTACAGCATTTTACGTCAATATCATTTTATAACATATCGTCACGCCTATCTACCGTTGGGGTTGACAGAGACCACAGATCTCCATCCGCTACGATCCCGGCACACCCTCCTTGCTTCCTCTACACTCATTCATCCTTCCTTTCACTTTCATCTCACTCGTGCATTGGCGGAGAGGAAGGGAAAAGAAAGGAAAAAGCTGGAGTAAGATGGATTTAAACAGGATGATAGGGATAGGGATAGGGATGATAGGGTAGTAACTCGGGAGGCCGGGGTCGCGTACCCGTGTACTAATACCATAACTACCAGACAGGCGGCTTGGCAAAGATACTCCCTGACATTCTATAAACATCTTAAAATTAATAAATAAAAAAATCTAAAAATTAATAAATAAAAAATCTAAACATTAATAAATAAAAAAATAATAAATATATTTACAGAATAATATCACTGACTTAAATATCAGAATGACCAACTGGCTCAGTGACGCGGCCCCCCGCGAACGGAATCAATGGTCGCGGGTTCGATAACCGGCATCGGAAAAAATATATGTATGTATGGCCTACAGATATTTATTCCGAGTCTGATAACCCCGCCAAGCCGCATTGGACAAGCGTGGTGGGACATCGTCCGTTCCTCCAGAAATGGGGAGGCCCGTGCTCAGCAGTGGAACATATATGAATACAATAAAAAATATTCTCACTTTTGACGTCATCTAACGTATATTTTATATAAACGTATACATTGGAATACATTACATTTACTTCACAAATACCTCTTTTTTAATAGTATGTATTAATTAATGAAATTTGTACGCCAATGTGATGGAGCTTTAAAAAAAGACAGTCTTTTTTTCATCTTGTTACACCTCACATTATGCAAATAAAGAATTATTATTAAAAAATAAATATACAACCTTAAATTAATAACAGCCTACATATTTCTTAACACTAGATATACCAGACCAGTCAAAATAACTGTTTTCGGTATTTCAATTTAAAATTCCTACTACGTGTAATATTTTTTTTTCGTAATGATATCATGACTTTTCTAGTTATAACTAAAGAATTAATTTTATAAAGTTTATATTACTGTATATACGTTGTTAGTAAAATCAATTTGCGTTTTTGACTGGTATATCTAGTGTTATCGCTGGTATATCTAGTGTTAAATACGCAATGCTTCTGCAACGCCTATGACACTGTGGATGTCCAAGAGCGTTGTTGACAGCTTTCCATCAGGTGACACGTCTGCTCGTCTGCCTTCCTATCTCATAAAAAATCTCTTCTATTCCTATAATGAAAACATCAAATCAAAGATACGCGACATATGGTATGTACTCCCCCCCCCTTCCATTTGATGGGCGGTATTACCAGTGGTGGGACACCGGATTAACTATTTCTCGGGTATAAGTATGTACGTACATGCATTCCGATCAGCATTCACACGTACAACAAGGCGAACTGTACTTATATTTTTCTTATATATAGCTACATATATTTGTGCACAAAATGGCGTTTATAATTGTGAGTAATATTTTTTAAATCCTGGTGATGGTTTTGTGATGATTTATTTTTTTCAAATCCAACTATTAGTTCAAACTTTGCCTATGTATATTATAACTCCCTATATGTATTGTACAAATTTTCAATCGATAAAATACTTTTTATTCATTCTCTCAAGTTAAAATACATTTTTTTAAACCTCTAATGGATTACCCTTGATGTTAATACAGATTTTTCGATTATTTTATTTAATATTCAATAATTAAATTTAATTCATTAATTTTAAATTTATATGGGCGACAAAAAATTCTCTTATATAAGATTATATTAAGCAGTATATAAATTAAGGAATAAATACAGTGGCGAAGGATGTAGATCGCTGGAAAAAAATTGATGGACTTTAACATTTTTTTAAATTGTTTTTAATGACGTCACATCTTATTGTTATTCATTAGTGAAGATTTTATAGCATTGCACCATTCGTGCCACCGTAAGCGCTACCACTTGGATCCTTCATTCTAGGTATTACTTCAAACGTAAAATATGATTTGTAAGACCTATGTCTTACAAATATTTATTCTGATGCGGGAACCGATCCCGCGACCAATGGCTCAGAAAGCAAACATTTCGCCACTGGGCCATTTGGTCTTAGTCGTAAAGATACCAGTTTTGACGACCTAAATGGTACAATTGCAAATAATTCGCTATCGGAATAAAGTCGAGGAATCAATTCCCGCATCGACTTAAATAGTAAAACAGAATAGAATAGAACGGAATAGAAATAATTTACATGTTACAGATTTTTTTTAAAGTAATATAAAGCTAAATAAATATAAATTTTCCTTTTATTTTACGTGTAAGGTTTAATTTCTATGTATATAATTAGCCAATATTCTTATGACCCAGTCAGTATTCAGTCAATATTCGCATGATCTACAAGTATTTATTCCAAATCTGAGTGTGTGTCTATTCTGCTTTATGGGTTTATGGCACCCGTGACACGGGGAATCAAAAAAATGTGCGGGGCCATGAATGAAAGCGTTTAAAAAAATTCTGAGACAGGGATGCTCAGATGGTTGTGGTACATAGAGGGGATGGTTTACGTGATTTACGTTGGGGATGTAGATGGAAGGGTCGGTAGGGGAAGACCAAGGAGAACACACCATGACCAAATTGCTGAAGTTCTCAAAAAAGGTCAGGTCAAAAGTACGCTTTACCGGCGAGCTTGTATGAAGAGAGTGATGAGTGTGAATGACGCAAAGAAAGTGTGCCGAGATCGTAGCAGATGGAGATCTGTGATCACTGCCTACCCCTAAGGGAAACAGCGTGTTCATTTGTATGTATATATATATGTATAAAAATCATAAATCCTTTGTATCGTGGGTAACATAACATAAATAAGATGTATAAATACCTAGTCTCAGAATAGCTACCTATAGGCCTACAATCAAGCAAATCGATTCCCAACTCTTTCGTCGAGCGTCCAAGATCCGTGCGGACCACAATTGATGCTTATTGGAAAACAACTCCAAGCTGTTTACAAATGTAGTTTGTCAGAACTAAAAATATCGTCAAACTATTAACAAGTCTTCCTCATACGCCTTCCTCGTATAGCGAA
Source organism: Baronia brevicornis (assembly GCA_031353405.1). Classification (NCBI taxonomy): domain Eukaryota; kingdom Metazoa; phylum Arthropoda; class Insecta; order Lepidoptera; family Papilionidae; genus Baronia; species Baronia brevicornis. The sequence continues at coordinate 49,586 of JASFAT010001358.1, read as the reverse complement.
ATACATTCATTAACGCCAATTGCCCATTGATTAAGACGCGCGCCCGTGCAACGTAAAGACGGCGAGTTCGAAACAGTTGTTACGTAATAAAAATACTATATGGCATGTTCGCAAGTAATTGGGTAGAATAAATTTACCGTTGTGTACAGTTTAAAAGTAAGTTATTATTACCGGAAGTAGAAAAATATTGTAGACAAATCATATTCCAAACTAACATTATAATGTTATAAAAATGTATAAGAAAATTGTTTCGTATTTTTAATACTAAAGAGATTGACTAGAAATACTACAAAGTTTGCTTCTTACTTGGCTGCAGACAAAATAGCCATTGCCGTGAAAAACGACGCAATAAAAAAATCATTTGAAAAAAATCTGTAAAGTAAAAAGAAATAAAATAAAATAGACGTCATTGGAAGTGGACTCTTAGACGACCGCTTTTAACACAACAAATTCATCTCCCTTATTTATTTGACTGCGGATAAAACAGCCATTACCATGAAAAATGCCGACACAATAATAACTATTTGAAAAAAAACAAAAACAATTGCTTATGAGGACTTTTACCGCAAATTTAAACAACTCCATTGTACTTATATTTCATTGTCATCTTATTACCCGCTATATGTTTAAATTCTTGACGTGTATTATAGATTTTTATTTATTATATTTCGTTTACGAGGCATTAAAAAATTAAAATATGAAGAAATTAATTAAATACGCGTATCGTCACTTTTCAAGTAGACTTCAATATTTCATTTCGGTTATTTTTGGTACGTTTTGGTAGAATTTGGTAGACTGGCCACCATTTTAACTAATGAATCGTGACAAGTTGACTTGTAGTACATTTCAAGATACTTGTTATTATATTTTGCTTGACACTGGCATAATAATTATGCGTAAGTGCCATCAAGGAAGAAAAATAATTATTTATGGATATTGTCAACAGGCATTAAAAAAAATAATTAAAACCATTTAAAACGTCATCGGAAGCGGACACTTGGACGATTGCTATATGTCATGCACGCTAGAACGCATGCAATAACAACGCGACCGAGTTCAAAGCGTGCGTGCAACCGCGATTCGCTTCGGCAAATGTTAAACTCTTATCTAGTACAGTAATATAATTAATTACTCTAGACGCACTGGCATATTAATATCTATTTATCATATAAGCCAGGGCTGTCCAAACAAGATACATTAATACATAGAATGTACGGTCCCGAAAATCATTTTTTATGGGATAAGAACGCAACGAGCAGAAGTGTCAACCTGATGTAAAGCAATCAACGCCGCCCATAGACAACCGTAGTGCCATAGACATTGCAGGAGTTTTCCGGCCTTTAAGAAATGTATGCGCTTATTTTTTTAAAGGTTCCAATGTCGTATCGCTTTGGAAACACCAATGGCAGGTAGCTGGTGTCACAGGGTAGTGGTGCGGGGAAACAAGTTAAAATATGAAGCGATACGAAATTGTAACCTTCAAAAATCAAGCCTACTCATCTCCAAAGTCTGTGGTGTTTCACCTGTCCACAAGCAACATTTATTGATTTCCATTAAGCGACACGCTTGCTTCCTATCCCATGAAAAATCTAGCATAGAAGATGATATGGAGCTCAGAAAAAGTCAGTTATTTGAACATCATAGAAACACATCGTTTTTACTCCACTGTAGAACCCTGGTGTCGCGGTAAGATTACGCATTGCATATTAAGAGTTTGCGGTATAAAAGCGATGGCGTGTATATTCCAAATACACATAAAATGGAAGTGAGTCGATCTTTTGCGGTATCGTCGAAGCGTCTCTTTAAGAGAATATGCTATTTATTTATCGGGTTATATAAATTTATATAACCCGATAAATAAATAGCATATCGGGGTTCTTCTCTCTCAAGTTAGCAGACTGAAGTGGCAATGGGCTGGACACGTTTGTCGGAAAACCGACAATCGTTGGAGTAGACGAGTGCTGGAGTGGAGACCGCGACTCGGCAAACGTAGTGTGGGACGCCCTCCTGCTAGATGGAGCGACGATCTGCGCAAGGCGGCTGGCAGAGACTGGATGCGTGTAGCCGAAGATCGGGCTAGGTGGTGCGCCTTGGGTGAGGCCTATGTCCAGCAGTGGACTGCCGCGGGCTGATATTGGATATTGGATAAATTTATCACATACATACATATCGTCACGCCTGTTTCCCGTAGGGGTAGGCAGAGACCACACATCTCTATCCGCTACGATCCCGGCACACCTTTTAGGTAAATTTACAACACCATGTGAAAGCCTTGAAATAAGCTTACGTTGTCAATATAAAAAAATTACGTTGTGTCCTACTTTGACTGAACGTTGAGTCATTTGCACACTGAAATGTGTTTTGTATACAACCCACATGTCTCCTGGCAACGGTGCCTTCCCTTTTCAAAAGGAATACACATTAATCCACAACACTTGTGAACCAACTATTTTGATGAAAACACTATCAGACGTGCACGATTTATCTAATATTAGCGATAATTAATTAAAGTTTTTTTTCTTTTATGGTATAGCAAGGCAAACGAGCAGGCGTTTTACCTGATGGAAAGTGAAATAATATTGTCAACCAATACCTAGTTAACTATCCATAGTGACGCTAAAAGCTTCCCAGAGCTTTATTGCTTCCGCAACTTGAAGGCCGCGCTAGTCCTAGAGAGACAAGTTCTAAAGCTCTTACAAGCGAGTCCATTTAGCTAAATTCTAAAACTTTTAAAATCGAGTCCTTTTAGCTAAGTTCTATTAGCTCTCAGTACTTAAGACGCCATAAAATCTTTTAGCGTCATTAGCATTATGCAAATATGTAATTTATACTATCCAATTAACAAATTGGATAGTATATTTTTTTTTATTTCAATTGCTTTTAAAGATCGATCGAATATATGTAATAGATAAATCAATTATAATGTTAACGACAATATAAAGTTATGGATTTATATCTCTATGTATGTAATAATTAATGAAATTTGTACCCCATAAGTGGCAATGTGATAGAGCTTTTATACGTCTTTTTTCATCTTGCTATACCTCACATTATACAGATAAAGAATTATAATTATTATTAAAAATGTCGAGGTTATACTTGTAAATTATTGAGCCTGAAGTCGAGAAATAATGACATTTGTATAAAGTGAGAAAAAATCATTTTAAAATTAGGATAAACCTCATGAAACACAAAAACGACGACCGATTGGCTCAGTGGCGCGGCCCTCCGCCCACGGAGTCAATGGTCGCGGGTTCGATTCCCGCATCGGAATAAATATTTATATGGATTTTTAAATGTTTATTCTGAGTCTGGTAACCCCCCCCAATCACCATTTCCTTTCCTGCCCCTTCCTTTTTTCTCTATCCTTTCCCTTCCTCTCCGCCAATCCACGGTCTGCCGTGCCAATGGATGCGTGGCTAGGGGCGAGCCTAGTCGTAAGCGTGCCGATCGTCCCGGGGTCGGGCTCCCCCGGGGACTATGGTGCCTTACCTCAGCATGCAGGGCTCTGCTGGGGCTGACCTCCATCCTCCCTTGCGGCTCGTAGGATTCACTAAAGACGAATTTAATATACCTAATTTGTCGAAAATGACGGCGACGTGGTTCACCACCCGTCACGTCCTGATTCTCACGAGGGCGAAAAGCGACCAATGACGAGCCGTTTCGCTGCGATGAATGGCAGCGGATGAAGCTCTGTGGTCTCTGCCAACCTTGCGGGGGATAGGCGTGAATATATAAAAAAAATATAAAAAAAAAAACACAAAAACAAAATGTTATTACGTTTAATAACTAATGTTATTTGATCTGACCGATAAAATAAGTGAAAGCAATATAATAAAAATATGATCATAAAACCTTATCTAAACGGAGTCTGCTTGCTATATATATATTAAAAGTAAAAGGGATAAAAAAATAATAAGTGAAACGCATTTAGCGTGACGATGTGCTTGCACGCAACCTATATTTTATTTAGGATGGAGACACACTAGCGACAAGTAAAGCCACTGCTCAGCTGCGTTTCGTGTTAGCTTTTAACACAACGTAACTAAGTGTTGGAACAACTTGCCACCTCTTCGTGACTTGCATACTATAAATATATTTAAAAAAAATACAAAATCTAACTTTAAGTATCCAATCAGGAAGTTTCACCCCCACCATTTGGATGACTGACGATCTACTACGGTGCGTCTCTCTCAAAACTTCTTTCCACGCACCACCACTCTGTGGAATCAGCTACCTTCGATGGTCTTTCCGATCGAACCGATACGACATCGGCACCTTCAAAAAATCAAGCCTACACGTACCTAAAAGGCCGGCAACGCTTCCGCGACTCATGCCGTATTGCGGTTGTCTATGGGCGGCGTTGATTGCATTCTATCAGGCGACACGCTTACTCGTTTGCCCTCCTATCACATAAAAAAACTTTTTCTTTTGTTTGTGGTGAATTTGAACAAAAAACATGATTTTGTTATTTTTAATTTTATTGTATCATATGTGTATTTATGAGTATGAGTAGTAGTATATATGCGTATGTATTTGTGTATGTCAGTATGAATGTCGTTATTGTGGTCAGCGATCTGACCACGTTGGTTCTAGCTGAAAACCAGCGCCAGGTGCTCCAATAGAACGCATGGCATATGCTGAGCAAGAACCATTTTATGGCACTTTTTAAATTAAAATTATTTACTTTTTGTTTTGTTTATTTATTTTTATATTATATTATTATTAAGGTTTTAACTTTAGTTATTGTAAATCTATATATATCTATATATATATATATATATATATATATACACACATACACATAAATACAATAAAATTAAAGTCGTGTAATAAATTCACATGTGGCGTGTCATTTATGTGGCGTTCACAGGAAGTGTTCGAACGCTTTTATTTATGAATGAGCCGGTAACAATTACGGGCAATGACGCGACTCGAATGTCCGATGGCGGCGAGACGAACGCGGTGCGCGGCGAAAATTTACGACGTCCCGCAACACCGATGACATAAGAGTCGCAATGACCGGCACTACACAAATTGTGCCGGTCATTGCCTTTTTTTTTAAACTATTGATTTTTTTCGCCACTTGTTTGGCTCATGGGATGACTATAGCAATTCTTCTAAGAATGACCAGAGTAATATGGACACTCAAAAGTTTTACTTAGCTAAGATCCGCGACAAGCAAAACAATAACAGAAAATTAATAATGTGTGTTTTTCCGTTGGGTTAAGTGGATTTATTTGGAACTTAAACAAAAAACTTACCGAAAATCGGCCATCAATTCTCCACCCACCAACCACTATACACAACACCAAACACACATTATCACTTTTCCATCTTGTAAACGACACGTGTTTCGCCCCAACACAGGTATAGTAGACTCTACGGAAGACAACCTTGTGACTTGAAAGTGACTTTTCGGTTGTCTTCCGTAGAGAGAGTTGGTGGGTGGAGAATTGATGGCCGATTTTCGGTAAGTTTTTGGTTTAAGTTCCAAATAAATCCACTTAACCCAACGGAAAAACACACATTATTAATTTTCTGTTATTGTTTTGCTTGTCGCGGATCTTAGCTAAGTAAAACTTTTGAGTGTCCATATTGTGATGGATTTCCGCAAATGTAACGCCTGACTCCATTAATGACCAGACTAAAGCTAACATGATATAAATAATATGATAGAATAAATAATTTTCTCCGATAGTTCAAAAATATAAGCTCTCAAATTCTAAAGTCATAATGTCATATATGGAATAATCGATATTAATGATCTCGACGGATGTTTTGTGACTCAAGACTTTTGACAACTAAGGGATATTTAGGCAAACAATGAAGTGTGTCTCGCCTGATGAAAAGCAATTTCAATGGAGTGGATTTTCAATCGAGGACTGTGGACGCCCTCTGCCCCAAATGAGGGACATACGAACATGAGTCAAAAATAATAATTCAGAGACCACTAGAGGCATCATAAATGCGTTGACGGCTTTTAACATATAAGTAGGATTGCTTTTAACGATATATTTCGACATTTCATAATTTGCAGAGATGCACAACGTTCCTAGTCCTTGTGGCATCAACGATAGCCCAGTACGATGGCTACGGCAGCTACGAGGGTCACGGCTACGAGAGCTACAACTTGAAGGAGCCGATCGTCCACCATCAGACCCTCGAAGAGCATCACGGCGAAGACTATGACGTTGATTATCACGTGAGTATTCTACTTAGTATTGAAGAAGATTCGACAATTTTGATAAACGATCTATTAATACGTGATAATGTTGACCCGATGGTAAAATATACGTACATAGATTTTATCATGCCTGTTTCTCGTAGACGTAGGCATAGAAAATTTACAGTTATCTTTCATAGAGTCTACTACTACTTTACTACACGTAAGTTGGACTGTACATCTTTATTTTGTACTCATTTTCATATTGTTATATCTTTCTTCATTTATGTACAATTGTGAAGTGTTAGTTGCATACATACATATCATCTCGTTTCCCGTAGGGGTAGGCAAAGACCACAGATCTCCACTTGCTAAGAACTTGGTATACCTTATTTGCTTCACCCACACTCACTTCACTCTCTTCATACATACAAGAACTGGATAGAAAAAACATTCATTGTTTACGTTCATCGTTCAAACTGCAACAACTCGGCGTCTGAGTGGTAGCTTACTTAAGATAGCTTAGCTTGGTTACCGCGCATCGTCCGGTGAGCGTTTAGGTTCCGGGGGACCAACCCCCCTCTATCCCTCCCATAATGACACTATCCTTAAACGCCGGCAACACTTCTGTACCGCCTATGGCACTGCGGATGTTTATGGGCGGCGTTGATTGCTTTCATTCAGGTGACATGCCTGCTCGTTTGCCTTCCTATCCCATAAAAAAAACAATCGCACGGAATAAAAATTGAGTCTAAGGAATTATCTGTATTATAATATGTAAAAAACTTTGTAGCCCTTTTAAAGGACATATTGCGCGCGTAGTCGATTAAAGTTAATATGTAAAAAAAGTGCAGAAAGATAAATGTATTACAAGTGAGTCATGTGTATTTCCTAATACTCTAATAATGTTATTAAATGTGCATTTTCTACAGGCACACCCTAAATACTCATTCGACTATTCGGTAAAAGACCCGCACACCGGTGACGAAAAGGAACACTGGGAAACCAGAGATGGAGACAAAGTTAAGGGTATGTCTCATAAACCAATTAGAATCCAATTAAACTAAGACCTTAAGATAATTGATGGAGTCAGGCGTTCAATATCACTATCAACCCGCGGCACTCCACTGCTAGACATAGGCCTCACTCAAGGCGCGCCACCTAGTCCGACCTTCGGTTACACGCATCCAGTCTCTGCCAGCCGCCTTGCGCAGATCGTCGCTCCATCTAGTAGGGGAACACTACGTTTGCCGAGTCACGATCTCCACTCCAGCTCTCGTCTACTCCAACGATTGTCGATTCTCTGACAAACATGTCCAGCCCATTGCAACTTCAGTCTGCTAACTTGAAGACCTGTGTCGGTGACTCTGGTGCTCCGGCGAATTTCTTCATTTTGAATCCTATGCACGAGAGAAACTCCGAGTATAGCCCTCTCCATAGCCCACTGAGCGGTTTTGAGCTTGTGAAGGAGACGGACCGTCAGTGTCCACGCTTCGACACCGTCGGAGACAGGCTTTATTTTGACCAAATCCATTGTAAGATGTACAATCAAAATTACTTTGCTAAAATCCGCGAACGCGCTAACGCGAATTCTAAGATCCCCGCGTGATGTTCGCGGATCTTAGCAAAGTAATTTTGATTGTTCATCTTAATAATGAATTTGGTCAAAATAACGCCTAACTCCGACAGTGTCATACATATTTTTATGTGTGACATACATATTTTTAATTTTTTATTTTATATTTATTTATTTATGGACCATCAACAGGATTTATATTCATTATACATTATTCTAATGTCTAAAATGTATATATATATTATATTTATTAAATTATATATATTTTTTTGGTATTTCTATTATATAGATTAGTAAAATCACGTTTCAGAATAATTTTTATCCATATTTTGCGACAAACGCTATTCAAAGATTTTTTTTATCTAAATTTGTTTCAGTTTTCATAAATATACATGGAAAACTGTCTTATACTGACTTAAATAAACAACTAATTCATCGAAGGTAGCTGTAAAACCAAAGACCTTTCAAACGGCATTTCTGAACGTTTCCGTGTCAAAAATATCGTATCATTGGAAACTTCCAAAAACAAGCCTACACATTACTCATAAGCCGACTTATGGTGTTGTAGATGTTTCTATCGATCTTGTTTGCTTTCCATCAAGCAACACGCTTGCTCGGTCGCCTTCCTGTCCCATACCATCACATAAAATTAATCTGTTATTAATACTACAAATCCTATACAATCCCACAGGCACTTACACCCTAGTAGAAACGGACGGAACCAAACGTGTAGTGGAATATGAAGCCGATGACAAGAATGGATTCAACGCGGTTGTCCATAAAATTGGTAAGATTATTTTATTCTTTTACCTGGCACGATATTACAAGCTCATCATAACTTAGCCGTAACATTTATTAAGTATATGGAAAGTCAAAAGTTTTACTTAACTAAGATCCGCGACAAGCGAAACAATAACAAACAATTAATAATGTGTGTTTTCATGCTGGATGAAGTGGATTTATTTGGAACTTAAACCAAAAACTTACCGAAAATCGGCCATCAATACTCCACCCACCAACCACTATACACAACACCAAACACACATTACCACTTTTCCATCTTGTAAACGACACGTGTTTCGCCCCAACACGAGGCATCTTCAGGTATAGTAGAATCTACGGAAGACAACCGAAAACAACTTTTCGGTTAATAAGTGAGAACTGAATACTGAACGTATCAGTTCAGTATTCAGTCATTACACCTTCAAAAAATTAGTCTACACAATTCTTAAACGCCGACAACGCGTCTGCATTGCCTATGGCACTGCGGATGTCTTTGGGCGGCGTTGATTGCTTTCCACCGGGAGACACACCAGCTCGTTTGCCTTCCTATCCTATAAAAAAAACATTTGACACTAATTGTATTTGACTGATGATTTAATGCTGAAATCAAGAGGCTTGTGACCGTATAATTGAAGAGACAAAGGCGCAAAGACTCCGTTGACTCGGCTCGTTCACCTGGAGAGGATGGGGGAGGATCGTGCGGCCAAAAGAGCATAACCGTCCGACCGACTTCTAGTAAGTCGCCCTACGTACCAATGGGGCGACGCAGTGATCGATGACCTGAGCGAGCTTCGCGCATGCAATTGACGAAAGGCAGAGTCCATTATCGTGTCCAGTGGTGGGTTCTCGTTTCGAAGGCCAAGACACACGTTAGGTCATAGTGCCGGCGTAGTAGAATAAGTTGTAGTATTGAAGTTTAAACTGGCAAATATGCAACTGGCAGGGGATGATGCCGGACAGAGCACGGTGGCGTAAGATCTATTCGGAGGCCAAGATCCATTTTGGGCCGCTGCGCCAACAAAGTTAGTTAGTTACTAAAGTTTAAATCCGATGTTTACTTCGATCGTAATAACTATACATATATTACAGGAACCCCGAAAGAACCGGAAGAATACAAAGTGAGCAAACCGGCATACGAGCCAATACACTATCAACCAGACTTCCAAAGCGCCGAGGATGGGTTCATACCGATGTTCGGGGGATACGAACACTAACTATAATAAACCGAGATAGCAAACCGCTTCAAGTATTACAGATGTGGAATGGAAATGGTGATATGAATGCGAATTTATCGTTAATATTATACTTAGGAAAATAGATAGGCGTGTTACTAAAGACTAAATCAATCTAGATACATTAGGGGTTCTTACTATTAATATATAAATAGAAAGAGATAAACTAAATATTATAGAAAACATAAATCCTTTATAGCTGTATGATGCTTGGAAAGATCATAATAATTAATAGTTGTACATTTGCTTGAACGTAAGTACGCCGGGGAATTTAGGAATATTTATAAATCTATCAACCCTTTGCACTCCATTGATGAGTTTCACGGTATTCCTTGCATTAATACCAAAGGTGAGAGGTGATTACTTACCATCTTAATTTATATCAAGTTCAACTCTTTCTCACTTTATTTTAACAAAGTATTGTTATATCGATATCAAAATGATAAAATATGTGAATCTATTGATTAGTCAATTATAAGGCGATTTGCAATAATCAATGGAAAACAACTCGGAGTTCAAAGGGCTAATCAAACCTTGCTATAAAGGCGAAGGATTTAAAGGAAACAAAACGAATAATTGTGATTTATAAAAAGTATAAAATCGTACATCAATTCATTAAGCATGTTCTAGCTACCAAAAAATAATGTTCTTTTACTAAAATTATCCGTTTTTAAATATGTATATATATTTTAACATATCTCTTTAAAAAGAGACAAATAATGTTTTTTTTTTAATTTCTTTTCAAAATAGTTGTTTCAATAAAATTCTCAAAATATTTATTAAGGGTCTTTAGACAGTTTCCATGGTTACGATTTAGTCTGTAAAATTTCAAAATAACGCGTAGTATCTTGTCCTTAAAATTGTCCAATTATCTTTTTTTATAAAAAAAAACTAAAGGATCTTTGAATACAACAGCTTCTTTGATTAGAATGTATTTCCTACATTGTCAAAATTGCTCGATTTCATAGATATATATTAAGTGTATTGGTAAACCAAAAAAAATGTTTTTTGTTTAATTATATATTACCGTTAAAAATAAATCTTCTCCCTTTTTGAGGAACTTATATTTAAGATCATATTAAGATTTATTGTTTAAATATTAATGTATTTTACCTTTTTATTCTTATATAGAAAATTGAAGATATCTTCACAAAATGATATATAAATGCAATGACATTATAAGCAAGCAAATTCAAAATTTAGTATTTTTTTTAAATGAACTTATTTATTTTATGAATCTTGTGCTGAATGTAATCTTTAATTAGGATATAAATGTAAGACTGTATCTGAAGTTTATTGTTTTCAAATAGATATAAGTGTTGTACAAAAACTATCAAAATGAAATAAAATTTTGTTTTATGACTCTGGTGTGCTTTTATTTAAACTTACTTCATTTTCATGTATATATTAAAGATGCTATGATTAATTTCAATCGATCAAAGTTATCGAAACTGAAAGTATTTTTTCGTAAATTTATTTCGTGAAAGCTTAATAAAAACCGCAATTAGAAAGCGTAATTCTCGCTTCTTTGAGCTGTCTGTAAGCTCCCCAATTATATGAATCCAATCCAATCCAATTATATGAAGTCACAACTTAGCAATGACTCAACCGTATACTTTGGTCCTTCAAGCCGGATCAAGGGAGGACTTGTGTAACAGAATTAATTTCATGAAAGCTTAACGAAAAAGTGTACTCAGATAGAGTAATTCTAACTTCTTTAAGCTCCTTGATATATCTTTTTCAATTGTATGAAGTCACAACCTAATAATGACTCACACGCATACTTTGGTCCTTCAAGCCGGATCAAAAGAGGTCATTTTTAACATATTAAAATCGGTATGTGTAATAAGCAACTAAAACAATGCTGAATTGATTCAATTCCATATTCATGGTTTTTGTCGTTCAAAAAATATTTGTTTAAAGAAGACTAGAAATATTTCAAAATTACAAGAATTCTTGTTAACCTTGTTGCTAGGAAATGGATAATGTCAATAGTCCAATGAAAGATACGAAGTCACAACTTCAGATCGTAAGCTTTCAGATATCATTACCAATTAAGCTATTGTTTTTATGTGAGTACACTTATAAAAAAACTTACCTCTGAGCAAGAGCGAGTTTAAGACGATCGTTCTCGTATCGTAATTGTTGTTCTGTTGATTCGGGGGCGGCGACCTCAGGGGGCGCTGTGGTGGAAGCCAAGGGCCCGCGGGGAGCTCGCCCCACTGTGGCATATCCACCCTGAGTAATAACAATAAGCTTAAAATAATTATGTGTCTTCTTGTAGAACCTTTGACTGGCGAAGGTTGGCAGTAAATTCAGCACAAATATTTGTCTTTGGCAAGGTGAAACAATTCATTAGCATTGGCTATCCCTATCCACCTTCCTTATTATGTGTAGCCAAGATCCCTTCCTTTGCAGCAATAAATTATAGCTATAATATAATAATGAAAACCTTTAATCCCTAATCAATCTCAATGTGCCTTTTGGCATAGGCCTCCCCCAACTCCTTCTATTGCTTCCTATCTACTGCTACTCGTGTCCAGCATGGTCCTTCTGTAATTTTAAGATCATCCTCCCATCTTCCCACTGGGCGATCTCTTTTCCTCTACAAATCCCTTGGACACCAAACTGTGACCTTTTAGCTCCATTTCCTGAGGTAATATTATAGCTATACATAAGCCAATTGTTTATGATCAATATAATCAATACTTATAGTTAAAATTGTGTATTATAAGATAGCTAAAGTCTGATATCGAAATAACTACCTTTAGGGTAGTTATTTCGATTATTAAAATTGCAATTTTTTGGTAGTGTAACTCATTTTATTGAGACTTTCGAAAAATGGCTTTGAGATATATTTTATATTGAAAGGTAGTTTTTTTTATGGCATAGGAAGGCAAACGAGCAGGAACAGTGTCACCCGATGGAAAGCAACCAACACCGCCCATAGACATCCGCAACGCCACAGGCAGTGCGGAAGCGTTGCCGACCTTAAAGGATCCCCCTCCGATTCCCACTCCCCCTCTCACTCCCATAATTTCACTAATTATGGGAGTGGGAGGGGGAGTGGGAAGCCCACCCCTTCCCTGTTGGGCCTCCGGAACTCAAAAAAAGTTTTGAAATCTATTTAAAACTATCGGCAATACATCTGTAATACCTACGGCGTTTGAGATGTCTATTGCTTTCCATCAGTCCTGCTCGTTTGCCTCCCTATCTCATAAAAACAAACTTCTACCATAATGTAATATTTTTTCTGAACACGAACAACTGATATGTAGTGCCTTTTTCGTGTGCGATAGTAACACAGCATAAATAGTTACCATCAGATAACCCGCTTGATCGTTTGCCTAATTATCCCATAAAATAAAATAATTATTTGATAAGAGAGCCTTCTGCGTTCGTACATTAATATTTATCTGATTTTACTTGCATATAAAAATGTGAAAGTATTTAATTTAGTCATCTTGTTTTTTTTTTATGGGATAGGAGGGCAAACGAGCAAGCGTGCCACCTGATGGATAGCAATCAACGATGCCCATGGACTATACACAGACAGTATGTGTGGGCTTGTTTTTTGAAGGTGCCAATGTATAGGTTTGGAAAGACCGCCAAAGGTAGCTGGTTCCACAGAGTGATGGTGCGTGGAAAGAAGTTCTGTATGCACCTCTTGCCTAAATTACAGAATTTTACTGTCCATACTAGAAATGTACACTAAAAGTTAAATAGAAACACAACTTTTATTAATTGCAAGTAATTTATTTTAATATTAGTAGTAGCTTAAAAAATCATAGCATCAGCAGTAAACAAGAAATAAACGAAAAATCATAAAGAAGACGGCATTAAATTTGTTTTAATTCTAAGTTCAATTTATTTAATTGATAATCACTATATTCATTATAATCAAAATAAAATTTAGCTCTTATTAATAATTTTGTTCCTCGTTATAAAAAAATACCTACATATAGTTCATCCCAAAACAACTTCAGTTTCACTAAATACAGTTTTTAAGATATATATTTTGTCTTTGTATAATCTGTCCATTTTCAAGGTAGACTCGTTTCAATGGCCGACGTCGTCGCGTCAATTATTCGTTATGCTCACAGTGACACACATTTATCTTAATGTATATATATATATGTATATATATATATATATATATATATATATATATATATATATATATTCACGCCTATCCCCCGCAGGGGTTGGCAGTGACCGCAGAGCTCCATCCGCTGCCATTCATCGCAGCGAAACGGCTCGTCATTGGTCGCTTTTCGCCCTTGTGAGAATCAGGACGTGACGGGTGGCGAACCACGTCGCCGTCATTTTTCAACAAATTAGGTATATTAAATTCGTCTTAGTGAATCCCACGAGCCGCAAGGGAGGATGGAGGTCAGCCCCAGCAGAGCCCTGCATGCTGAGGTAAGGCACCATAGACCCCGGGGGAGCCCGACCCCGGGACGATCGGCACGCTTGCGACTGGGCTCGCCCCTAGCCCCGCATCCATTGGCACGGCAGACCGTGGATTGGCGGAAAGGAAGGGAAAGGATAGAGAAGAAAGGATGGGCAGGAAAGGAAATGCGGATTGGGGGGGTCTTAATGTATTAATTGTTAATTTGAAACAAATAATTTCAAAAACATACAATAAAAAGTCGTAATATACAACATATAGCTTAGATGATTAATGGAGTTAGGCGTTACTTTGCGGAAATCGATTACTCTGTGGACAGTTAAAACTTTTTACTTAGCTAAGATCCGCGACAATCACTCAAACCGAAACTTACCGAAGAACGGCCGTCGACAACTCTCCACCTACCAACCACGGAAGACAACCGTTAAGTTACTTAAGAACTAACTCTAACTTAACGGTTGTCTTCCGTAGAGTCTACTATACCTGATGATGCCTCGTGTTGAGGCGAAACAAGTGTCGTTTGCAAGGTGGAAAAGTGGTGGTGTGTGTCTTGTGTAAATCCACTTCATCCAGCAGGAAAACACACATTATTAATTTTCTATTATTGTTTTGCTTGTCGCGGATCTTAGCTAAGTAAAACTTTTGACTGTCGACATAACATATTGTTACTTTAACATTATATATGTTTTGGTTTTTATACGAAAAAACTAACACTCGGTATATACTACTTGACTATATTTGTACTTCATACATCATTATACTTATATTTTCTATTTTTATATATAGTTTTGTATACAGTCGCGAGATTCACACTTATTACTTACTGTGTATATGTGTGCATTGCATATAAAAAACACAACACACTGTAGTTTGGTTTGTAAACTACCTCTGGTAAAATATGTAAACAGCTGTTATAGCTCAGTAGCAATGATAACAACTTTATACGTTTATGATAAGTAGCGCGTTTTGATTATTCGTTCACAGCCGTTATATAACGACGCTCGTTATAACGAGTTAAAACGTGTTACATTAATATAACGGCATAAAATATTATTTATAATAATAACACAATAGTTTCAGTTTAAATCATTTAGGTTTGTTTGTGTTGACTAGCCTATAATACCGTATGACAAAAGAACGATAACCGTATAACAAAATCGAGTGACACTAAATTCTCACTTAACAAAGCCACCAACTATACCTGATTAAATTTTTAAAATTCTAAGTGTAAATTACATAAATTCTAATGTAGTGCCAAATATAAATAAGATACATTACTATCGAGGCGTGAAAGATTACCCAGATATAGAAAGATTGGAAGCTTTTGAAATGTGGAGTTGGAGGCAGATGGGAACAATTAGCTGGACTTTGAAACGTTGGAAACGTTACGCTGCAGACGAATACTTTGTCAAGAACGGCATAATATTTGTATGTAGCATGAATGGGCCGGTTTGCCTTTGAAGTACCACACCCCCGCAGAAAATCGGCGTCTGAGTGGTAGCTTAGCTACCGCGCTTCGTACAATGAGCTGCCGAATTCCGGAAGCCCAACAACCTCCCCCCTCCCATAATTACGCTTTCCGTAAAGTTCGGCAACGCTTCCGCACTGCCTATGGGCGGCGTTGATTGCTTTCCATCAGGTGATACACCTGCTCGTTTGCCTTCCTATGCCATAAAAAAATACTATAGTGTAATAAACCGCAAACTATCGGTATATTTTAATCAGTCAATTTATTAATTTTTAAATTTCACTAGTTAATAATAGAAGCAATACTTCTATAATACAGTAGCGAAATCATCGTCGCTATTATCCAAAAGAATTCCCGACAATTTCGAATTTGGCCTACTGTTCTGTTCCGACCTCGAAATCTCTAAAGAACTATCTAGCAAATCGACGAATTGTTCTTCGGATGCTTCTTTATACGGTATCCCTTCGAATTTTTCATACTTTCCTAGATCAGCATTAAATAGCACTTTGGAAATCACCAATTCGACTATGCTTTTTACTCTATCGTTGTATTTTCTATGCTTCGAGGCAACGTATTGTCCGAAAATCGCACTAGAATCGGTTCCATGGCTAACAGTCGAGGATAAGATTTTCTGTCTTTTTCTATCTTCTAGCTTGGTATTTTTAATTTCAGGAAGTACCGTCACTTCTGATTTGGCGTTCGTTGGAAAAATTCGCTTGCCTACTTCATTAGTTTTTTGGCGTTCTTTATTAATGTTCTGCAAGGTGTAAATATTGCTTTTAACCAATATTCGCGATGAGAACAATAGAATGATCACATATGTAGAACACGTGACTTGGCTCGTCAATGTATATCAAGACATGTATACACCAATGGCGGCCACGATCAACTAAATCAACACCGTACAGTACAACATGAGACAGCGTTCGAGACAAAGACAACAATATATGTCTGTCTGCTCTACATACACTACAACGATGATGTTTTTGTGTTTAACGTGGGAATCTGTTGAATCCTTTACTATCGTGCTTTGAAATAATATTTTTTTTTATATTAGAGCAGGCAAACGAGCATGCGAATCACCTGATGTGGTCATCAACTCTCATAGACATCAACAACGCCAGTAAATATACCCACATCAACCTACAAAACTTGTAGTCTTATATTGGCTTATTAATTTTATCATCATCGTGCATGGAAGGCGCGGTTTGTCAAAAATCTTATAATAACTTCCTATAAACTATGGAAAATTTTGCCTACCTAGTACTACTGGCTAGTCACTAAATTAAACAGATGAGTTGATTACTGTAATAAGTTAGACTAAAGGACAACCACGGGGGAAGGTAGGGTCTGAGGAAATTTGACGTTCGCAGTATATTTTATCTTTCGTGACACGATGTAGAGGGCTCGCTGAAAGTGTGACGTAGCATGAAGGGGAGGGGGAAGGGAACACATTCTGAGAACCCAGGGATATAGAAACGGGTCCACCGTTTCTATATCCCTGGGTTCTCAGAATGATTCTCCTACTGGCTGGATGGCTTGATGGTACAATTATTCTTGAAGCATCCGAGCAGGCTCTACCACGAGCAGGTGAGGTCGACATCGACAAGACAACGGTCGACAATATGGACAGTCAAAAGTTTTACTTAGCTAAGATCCGCGACAAGCTTGTCTTAGCTAAGTAAAACTTTTGACTGTCCATATAGTGATGGATTTCCGCAAAGTAACGCCTGACTCCATTAATAAGGGTCGACAAGATGTGAATACACCCTATGTTAATCCTTTTAAGATATTTAGGTAGATAGGCTTTATTTTCGGAGCGAGAAAAAGTGCATAAGAAATATTGTAACGTACACAATTAAGTGAGGACCTAATAGATTTTATAAAACATCATTTCATAGCGCGTGTACGGGGGCATTGGGTTAAATCGCATCACCTATCCATCCCACATGTCCACGTTTTTTTATTCGAAGATGTTAATGCTAGTAGCTTATTAGCCTTAACAGTTTTATCAGCTAACAGCTGTCCACGTTTAAAATAGGTTAGATAACTATGTAGATCATTCAAATACCTGTAGAGTTGATGAAACGGAATGCGCCCTCTGGTGGACCATCATTTCGTCATTTTCTACTTTGGGCTGAAAAAGATATTACTGAGATGGAATAGCTTTCCAAAAAGAAATAAAAACAATTGTAAGTATATGTAAAAAATATATGTCAAAAGTCTACATGGACCGTCTGTGACGATTAATTCGGAGGAATACCACAGAAGACTTCAGAGAAAAAGCCTCCCTTTTACATTTTTTTTTAAAATGGCAAACTAAAAGCGTGTCACCTGGTGGAAAACATTCAACGCCGCCCATAGACATTTGCAACAGCATGGACATTGCATTAGTATTGCCAGCTTTTGAAATATGAGGTTTGTTTTTTTTTTTTTGAGGGTTTCAATGTCATATGGGTTTGGTTCTTCAGAGTGGCAGGTACGTGGGAAGATGTTTCTGGAAAGACGTACCGAACTCAATCGCCACTCATCCATATATAGATATAGTGATATTCAATGGCGGGTTAGAAATCGACAAAGTAAAGGGTGTCCGGTGCAAGATTTTGATTTTCAATTGACTTGTACTTTCAAACAAGGAATATTCGACCTTCAACCTAATATAAATATAGTCGAATATTTCTTTTTCCAAAGTAGTAGTTAAGGTTAAAAACTTATCCTGCCAACGGACACCCTATATCATAACACCGACTGGTGTTTATAATTTTATGTACTGATTAAGTCAAATAAATAGTTATAGTTTTTTTCCTTTTAGGATTATTAGCTTTAACAAACACATAAAGGTGCATACACACCTGTGCAGGCGATATGGCCGGCGGAGCGTCATCTGGCGCGGCGGCTCGTCCAGCCAGCAGGGGGCTGGCTGTCGCGCTGGCCACCGGTGTGGCGGCGCCACTGTTGCCATTCGCCACTCCCTTGCCACCGCTGGCTCCGCCACACTGTTGCGCCTGAATCGCCTCTTTCACCTCTTGGAACTTCTCTATAAACTAAACGGTACGTATTATTAAAACCACTATTTTTATATTATCCAATCAATTACCGATTTATTTGACATAGATAAAACAGCATTAATTTAGAAAAGCATAAGTTTGTTAAGTTTTAAAGAAAAGTGAAATTAATGTTAGTAAAAGTCAATATTTAGTTGAGCCACGTTTGGCCGCTATCAAAGCTTTAGTTCTGCGCGGCATGCTATCAATGCAAGACTGTACAGTCTCGTGCATTTGAGAATTATGATTCCATACATAAATAATCTTTTCTAGGAGCTGGGTTTTGTTTTTTCCCACACATTTTCAATTGGGTTCATTTTCAATTTAAAATAAATACAAATGTCTAAACAAAATCTATCTATATATCTTAATACAAAAGTCTAAAACAATTCTTTTAAATAAAAATTAATAATATTGTAGTTTAAATATACCATTATTGCATAAAAACTCTTAAGAAACATAAAATTAATAAAAAAAATACAGTGCGTCTAATAATTTGGCCAGGGACTGTACATATATACGTATACTCACTTTGCCTAACTCTGCTTCGGACGAGAACCCGAGACCGTATACGGTGTTGGCGCGCACGTCGCTCCACTGGCCAAACTTCTGCGACGTCTTCGTAAACGTCATATTAGCTGTTATGGTGCTGTTGATCACCGCCTGAGGAACAGACACAGAATGTTCATAATCATTATAAGCCCACGGCATTGCACTGGACATAGGCCTCACCCGGGGAACGCCACCTAGCCCGATCATCGGCTACACGCATCGTTTCCACCAACCGCTTTACGCGGATCGTCGCTCCATCTAGCAGGAAATATTCCCCACACCGGAAATTCGCCGCAGAACTAGAGTCACCGACATAGCTCTTCAAGTTAGCAGACTAAAGTGACAATGGGCTGGACACGTTTGTCGGAAAATCGACAACCGTTGAAGCGAGGGTTGGAGTGAACGCGTCACGGCAAACGTAGAGTTCATAATACATTCAATCAAATTCTACAGAAGCAATATAGCCGTAAAGGTTCACGGGTAGTTCACCTTCTTCAAGTTGAACTACCCACTAATTACGGTGTTTCCAGCACGAAAAAAATAATGTTAAGAAGAGGCGACTATAGTAAGTTATAAAGGTGTCCAGTGGGAGAATTAGGTTATCAACTTTAACCACTATTATAGTTGCAAACAAGGAATATTTGACCTAAAACCTAATATATAACATTAAAGGCAAGATAAAAACACAAAGACTTCGCTGGCTGGGCCAAGTTATACGCATGGGAGAGGATCGAGCCGTGAAACGCGTCTACTTGGCGCTGCCCGAGGGCCGTCACCCGGTCGGTCGTCATAAATACCGCTGGAGTGATGCCGTGGAGAGAGACTTGAAGAAGCTCCAAGTCGAGAACTGGCAGATGGTGGCGCAAGATCTAGGAGATATTTTTGATGATGCGCAGTCGAATAAAACTTTAATGCATAGTCTTTAGAAGCTAGAAAGAATTAACAGGAAATATCTTATTCAAGTAAATAAAGATAACAATATACAAAGCAGAATACGAAAGATCGCGGCATCGTTTGACACACTCCAAATGGACGTCTTATCTCCGCCGATACTTGCCGATATTGTGGCCCAGATATTAAGATGTTATTTATCTCGGGCCTGCGGTATGCGGCGTGCCAAAACAACCATATATGTATTGCTTTGAGAGAATAACTCATTTCTAAACTATATTGGCTTATACCTACTATACATTTTGAGGAAAGAGGTAAAATAAAAAATTATTTTTTTTATCAAAATCTGTCAATGAGTTCTTTCACAGAACAGGCTGTTCGGTTATGGAATTTGTTACGACTAGAAGCGAGACAAGCGAAGTCTCTCCCGATTTTAAAAAATCAATATCTTTATAAATGTTATCTTTTTATTGATTCGTTTATTATTTATGGTTAACTCATATTTATATATTTGCTTGAGACTATTAACATTATTTTATAAAAACAATTTACTATCATCTTGACGATAATGTATCGTCAATCTACATCAAATTATTTCTTTAATACTGTGTCCATCCTACGGTTGTCCAAAAGAAATCTCTATGAGCGATAAGACCACTATTTGTATATAAACAATATTACAATTAATAATTGTATAAATTTGTTTTTAGTGTATAATAAAGAATATATCTATCTATCTAAGAGTAACCACTGGTATTCTTCACAGCAGAAGTTCTTTTGGTTCAATCAGCCTAAGACAGTTTACTACTGGACATAGGCCTCACCTAGCCCGATATTCGGCTACACGCATCAAGTCTCTGCCAGCTGTAAAGTGGTTGGTGGGTGGAGAATTGATGGCCGATTTTCGGTAAGTTTTTGGTTTAAGTTCCAAATAAATCCGCTTAACCCAGGGGTAAAACACATATTATTAATTTTCTGTTATTGTTTTGCTTGTCGCGGATCTTAGCTAAGTAAAACTTTTGACTGTCCATATAGTGATGGATTTCCGCAAAGTAACGCCTGACTCCATTAATAATCATAAATAGACGACCATTTGCCTCAGTGGCGTAGCCCTCCGCCCGCGGAGTCAATGGTCGCGGGTTCGATCCCCGCATCGGAATAGAGATATGTATGGGTTACAAATATTTATTCCGAGTCTGGTAACCCCGCTAATCCGCATTGGATAAGCGTGGTGGGTTAACGTGCGTTCCTCCAGAAATGGAGAGGCCCGTGCTCAGCAGTGGGACATATATGGGCTGTTAAAAAAAAATAAATCTTAAGAGAAACGAGACACGTTTTTAGGAGTAGTTATGGAGTTATTAGAAGAGGGATACTCATAAATGAAAAGTTTTATTGAGGGGTACTGGAACGAAAAAAGAAAAGCACTGTTCTAGCAGATTGCTTTGTTCCGAATCTTATCCACCAATGAAATGCCGTATCCATATGCACATAATTTTATTCTTCGGATATGTTTCTTGCGGATCTTACCAATAGTTGTTGGTTTTAAAGCATTTGACATATACGCATCACGTGACCTGAACGAAGAGTTTTCAAGTAAACGGTCTAGCACGAAACACGTTAATTTGAGGCACTAACCTTTGTACCCTCAACGCTGATAATCCGGTACAAGTTCCTGGAGGAGTCGTAAAAGAAGGAGACCGAGACGGCCGCCGTGCTCGCGGACATCCACGAGCGTTTGGTCTTGGGGTCTATGTGGAACACGTGAGCCTTGCACGTGAAGATAGGCTGCTCTCTGCAAACAAACACCAAAGAGTTTACAACGAGAACATAAACTTTATATTAATCAGCGATAGCTCAGTCGGTAAGGCTCGATTTTAGGCCGGCCATACACGGGCTGCTACTTACTACAGTAGACGAGTGCTGGAGTAGAGACCGCGACTTGGCAAACGTAGTATGGGACGCCCCCCTGCTAGATGGAGCGACGATATGCGCGAGGCAGCTGGCAGAAACTGGATGCGTGTCCGCCAAAGCGGAAGCCGAAGATCGGACTAGGTGGCGCGCTTTGAGTGAGGCCTATGTCCAGCAGTGGACTGCCGCGGGCTGATATTAATACACGCACTGCACAAGCAGTTAGCCAGTGATCAAGATACACGGATCGGTTTTGCAGTCATAGTCAACAGCTTGACGCTGCCATTGATAACTGCTTGAGTAGTACTGACTGCAGCAGTGGGTATAAACTGCTCGGGCTGAGCGCGGGCGGAAGAAGCGCGAGAGCAATCGAAAATTTGAGCAGTCATTGTATGCCTGTGTATATAGTTTCATGTATATGTGTATACTGTAGTGATACATTCTTAAATGTATCACTAATGCATTAAAACCTTTTATATTATATTACTTTTTTTACATTCGTAATGTTCACATTTAAAATGAAAAAGAAATAAATTGTTATAAAACAAAAGGCTCTTCAACTGACGTCTTTCGAAAGACATGTCACCCGTCCGGCACAAAACATTGAATCTAATATATATTGAGATATAAAATGTAAATTAAAGAGTGTTAATAAAGTATAAGATACTAGCTTTTGCCCGCGGCTTTGCTCGCGTGGAATTTGGTCTGCCACATAAAGTTTCGTGACAGATCATTTTAAATAAATATATATTTATTTTACTTAATAGTAAAATTATATTATATAACGACCAAAATTACATAAAAACATTACAAATTGTAGCCTATATGTTATTCCGATGTATTATTACCTATATTATTATATATTATATATATTATTATATAATGTTACTATATTATTACCTATATTACTGTAAAGTTTCATACAAATCCGTCCAGTAGTTTTTCTCGTGAAAGAGTAACAAACATACATCCATACTCACAAACTTTCGCATTTATTATATTAGTAGGGTTATATAAATGTACATTGAAACGCAAGACTAAGTTAATATCGTTTTTAAAGAATCTTCTTTGAAGAAGCCTCCTAAAGATCCCGTGTGTCACCGTAGCAGAACGGCGCGCCGGGCACGTTATAGAACATAGAAGACTATAGTTTGCTATGCGGTCGCAGCTTGAAGCAGTCCATACTAGCTGTTTGAAGCTGTCCGTGTACAGCCAGCCTTACAATCCACATGTCGTGAGTTCGTATATTTCACTGTGCTTTTGACGAAACTATATATCAACACAAGCATAGTAAGCTTAGCTGGAATGGTTAACAAGAATTCTAGTAGTATTAACCACACTGCTAGTTTTCTTTAACTTTAAAATTGCTAAATTATCTAATTGGCGGGTTTACCGCTTTCGGAATCGATCGCTCCCCGATCCGATCAATTCCCGGATCGAAATAAATATGTACCGTATTGACAGAAAAAGCGATAACGCTGTAAATAGCACAGATGAAGAAATTTTTTGGTGGATATTCGATCAGAAAAAGATACTGCGTCGAATGGTCTCACTGCTCTACGATTAATAGACTGTTTTTGAGTGATCAGATATTTTTTTTTTCAGAAATCTTTAGTGTAGTGGGCTCTGGTGGTAAATTTTCATTTTGCGGTTTACTACGTTTTCGCTTTTTTAGTATCGATATATGGTATCGATATTTATTCCCAGTATGAATATCCCACTAATCCATTTAGAACAAGGTTGGTGGCTTAATATCGGAAACGTTTCGTGGAGGGTCACAAGCTTAGCGACGAAGCGTGGTTTAGGAATATCTGTTGGATTATCTGGCTGGATGTCAATCTCTGTCACGCTTTTGTCAAACCTGCAGTAAAGTATGCCGCCCTCGCGTCGGATTATTCACCCACAAGACATTACATCTGAGATATTATATCGTAAATCGCCTGTAAGAGACGTAGAAGCCAATCGAAGTCGGTTCGCTTTATGAGATAGCAAGGCAAAACAGCAAGCGTGTCTCCAGATGGAAAGCAATCAACGCCGCCCATAGACAGTCGCAGTAGTTACCATAAGCATTTCAGAAGCGTAGCCGGCCTTTATCAAATGTGGCTTATTCTTTTAAGGTTCCAATATCGTATTGGTTCACTTTACCTGATGTACTTTACGTTCTAAGTACACACCTATTATTAATTACCTTGGAGTTAATTAAAAAATCTAGTAATATAAAATAGTGCATGGCTATATTTTTTTATCTGAAGATATAAAAGTGGAGGAAATTATTCAGCATTCGATTTCCTTTTCAGTCGACCCACATTCAGTATTCAATTACCGTCATTGCTGGCGAAATGAACTGGTTGAATCAAAAAATTTAATTTTAATATTAAACGAAACTTGCAATATATAATGAAATAAACAATATATTCTTTAATCATTACTTATTATTACATTGTAATAATCTAATTTTTTTTATCGAATAAAAGGGCAAATGAGCAAACGTGTCGCCTTGTGAAAAAACACAACTCAAACGACCCACTGCTGGGCACAGCTGGGCTGGGCACCTACCATTTAGACATTTCATAGACATTTCTAAAGTAATGGACGTAAAAACCACTACGCATTTTCAAGGCAGATTAGTGGGATACCCAGACTCGGAATAAATATCTGTAGGCCATACGTATATTTATCCCAACGAGGGAATCGGACCCGTGACGACTGATTATAAAGGCGATAGCTTAGATCAGAGATTCCCAAAGTGGTCGATTCCGACACCTTAGGGTCGAAACTGAATTTTTGTTTTTTCTGAAGTGTCAGTTAATTTTGGAAAAGGGGTCTCATGCTCAAAATAGTTTGGGTATCTCTGACTTAGATGGTGATGTGAAAATTAATACTTTAGAAATATAAAGTGATATCGAAGTCCGAAAAATAGTGCTCAACAAAATTCTGAGTGATTTTCTTTTTGCCAATAACGATGTCACGGTTGATTTAAAAATAATGAGTTTAGTGACGCGAGAAACGAGAATCATTCTCGCTTCGCTAGACTCATATAAAAAGTTCTGATCTGACTCTTGCAATATGCAACTGTATGTCCTATTAACATATTTAAAAAGAAAATGGGTCACGGCTGTGGCATGTTAAAAAAAAACATGTTATTGTATTAAAACTTTTAAGGCAAAACGATTACATATTTTTATGGAAGAGCTCATGCACATTCAAGCCCTAGAGTGGAACCTCCAAGGTAAAAGGAAGCGTGGCCGCCCCAAGCAAACATGGCGACGTACAGTGATAGCAGAAGCTGGAGCCTCGGAATGACCTGAAGCGAAATAAAGCGCATAGCTGATGATAGAACGAGATGGTGGAGCACTGTGGACACCCTCTGCCCCACATGTGGGACATAAGAACATAAGTAAGTCATGCTCATTGGTAAGAATATGCCCCTGGCATTATAGAAACACTACATACCCTAGGGCAAGATAATGAAAATTGGAGAGAAATGAATAGAAGGGAAATCCTATTGGCTCAGAAATATATTTGAATGTAGCTTGTCAACAGACTGTTTGAGAATGGAAAGAAGTTATGGGAAAAACACACCACACCGGGGTGCCATTTTTATATTGGTAATACTTATAAATATATATATATTCTGTAAATACACAACTGTTTTGGGTGAAAAATTATCAGTATCATTACTTGGTATGAGATTGCCTGGCAATGCAATATGGTGAATTTTTCCTGAAACTTCTTTCCACCCACCACTACCCTGTGGAATCAACTACCTCCGACAGTGTTGTGTACCTCCGACCAAACCAATATGACATTGGAACCTTCAAAAAACAAGCCTACATATTTCTTGCCGACCTATAAGAATACACATTGAGTGACACATCCACTTGTTTGTCTTCCTATCCCATAAAATAAAAGCTTTATTAATCAACATATGTTTATAAGTAACTGTGCATTATCTTCCCTTGGTAAAATAGAATACAAATTAAAATATGATCTAAATATTGATTAACTTCAAAAAATACTATTGATCGACTACAGGATATTTTCTGATAATTTTCAAAGTCACAAATATTTGTGACAAAAATTTTCAAAGTCAAATATTTGTGACAAACATTTGTAACAAAATTTTGCCTACAGCATAAATAAACTCGCTCATCTTTTCAAATGTCACAATCTTGCAGAAAACTTATTTCTTAATGGTAGCTCTACTACTCTCCTTCATTTTGTGAATGTTGAGAGCCAGACTTTTTCTCTCTTTCTCTATTTCCCTCTTCTTTGCATTTTTTTTACTGTTATTCACATTTTACACCATGTTATGTAGTGTATCTAAATTACCCATGATATTATAGATGTCTGTGAGTGTTCTGACTATTGATAATAATAATGAAGCATGTAATGCATGCTTGATTATTATTTTTTATGGAATTAAAGGGCAAATGAGTATATATTTTATAATGGAAAGCAATCCTTCATCACAACAGATATTACAGATGCATTGCTAGACTTTGAAATGAGTAGGTTGGTTTTTCATTTGCATACACCCTACACAAAACAGACAGTGGTCAATATGAACTAATAAAAAGTAATATATTTTCTTACAAAAATAAAATTTAAGAATAAATTTTAATAATAATACAAGTTAAGAAAAAATAGTTAGATTAAAATTTAGAAAAATATTAAAATTTAAATCATTCATTCAAAGCATCATTTAAATCATGTTTATTACTAAAAATAACCATCATTAAATATGAAAACATAATTATAAATAAGACTTATACATAATTATAAATAGTAGTATTTATTTTATTTTTTCTTTAAAAATATCACACCAACTTTACATTATAGTACCACACAAGTTTAATAATCAATGTACAAGAACCGTACACGAATAAGTAAATAAACGGTGATTTCCTCTTGCTCGCAGCTAACGAGCGTAATTAAGGCAATGCGCGCTCTAAACACTAAGTAGGAAAGGTTCGCGTAAGTATGAACAAATGCCCGTATTATAAATAGAAGGCTTTGACCCGACAGCCCTAAATGACCTTAACTAGAAGGTAAATCCGTTCAATCGAATGCAATCAATGTGCAGCCCATACAAGCATAAATTTACACTTTTTACCCTAATAGTACTGTATATAAGTAATATATAAAAAAAATATAATATGTTGCCGCCAATAGTAAAAACGAAATTGAAAATGTAAGATTTTATCTTGGAAAGCTTAAAAATACCCCTTCGCATTGGTAAATTGCATCCCCTCCCTAAAAATATCACAGTGCAGAGAAACCGAATATTAATGTTTTCTCTCAAAAAATTTTCAAAGTCAATAATAACTTCAATAATTTAATATACATACAATAAAACTCACCCCATCGTTTCTTTTCCTGCTGTCATTTAAACATAGTAATTAGGAAAATATCCTACTTCATAATTTCTGATTTTTCCCTACACAACTGTCATGCGATGGTTTTGCCATAAACTACAGAGAAAAATATGTGTTGCCAACGTATCGTATTTATAGTTTTTATATTAATATTTTTACTGTGTATATATTTCTTTCTTTATAATTAAAGTAAGTATATGTTTAACCCAATAGAAATTAAAATAAATTGACTATGATTTTAATTTAACTTTGATATTTTTCACTATTGACATCTTTTATCTATACTAATGAAGTACTAATACTACCAATTTTAACTAGATGTTTAATAGCAAATAATAAAACTATTTAATCTATTACACATTGATTTATGAGATATATTGTGCTTTAATATAACTGTCATAAACAAATAAATAAATTTACATTTTATTATACTAAAATAATATAATTCAACTGCAATAAATGAAATTTTACTTTAAAATTTTAGGTGGTTTGGTTAAATGCGAAACCAATAACATCCCTATGTATTTTATCTATTCAACACTAGATAGCGCTGTTATACATTAAAAACATTAAAAATTATTTCATGGCAGAGGGCACTAATATGAATTAATTTTTATTGTTTCACTTTAATTTACATAAATAATGTACCTACTTATTTTCATGTCTAATTACTAGTTAATATTTCCGGTTACAATTGTGTAACTTGCAACATCCACTGCCTACATAAATATTGATAGCATGGGTAATTATAGATACAAGGACAATAAATGCTGTGAACTCAATAGTAAAATAATATAATCACTGACAAGCATAATGAGTTTGCAAATTTTTATTTTTATCTTCAACGAAACAATAAGAGAATTTTAAATAAGAAACGCAAATCTAGAATTTTAGAAAAACGTTTCGAAATGTTCCACATTTCATGTATGTCATTAATTCCTTAATTAACATTAGCCATGATATAATCACAATGATGTTAAAAAAGAAGGCACAATTTTTTTTGTTAACACTTATATAAATAAAAAATTCATTATTTATTGAAACATTAAGGTAGAAATATTTAAAAAAAAATTAAGATAATTTTAAGAAATAGTATAAATAAATTATACAATAAACTTGATGATGTTTATCTGGCTAGATATTATCCTTTGTGGTTGCGTTCCGCCCAATTATTTATTCGCGGTTTCTACTTCAATAATCGTCTTCTCCAGCGGTTTGCGGTTCTCTGACAATAAAGATGCGATAGAGATTATTTTAAACACATTACTTTGTATTTTAGACAAATAAGATTTTAAATACAAACGATTTTATATTTAAAAGAAATTTCAATTCTGACGTGAATTTGAACCCAGAACCTTATTATACTTATCGATGCAAAAAACGAAAACGTAGTAAACCGCAAAATGAAAACTTAACACCAGAGCAAAAACTTTTAATCTGATCACTTAAAAACAGTCAATTTTAACCAGGACACTTTTTTTTATTAGTCTTAGCTGAAAGACTCAAACCATTCGACGCAGTACTTTTTGTCTGATTCCGAATATGCAATTTTTTTTACTTCTTTATCATTGACAGCGTTTTTGCTTTTTTATGTCGATATGTATGTAATCTAGTTTTGATGCAATAAAACCTAACGGTGCGCTGTAAGTGACTGGTGAAAGTGTACACTTCGTTTAATTATTAAAAAGGTACTAGCGTCAGCTGTCTCAGCGCCTAGCTTTAATGAGCAGTTAGGTATACGACTGCTACACTCAGACTAGAATTCCGCTTGAATTGCGTAGTGACGGCATAGGGGCAATGTACAACGATAAAAAATAAAAAGAGAAACGTCATAGGATGCTTGATAGATGAGAAACATTGACGACAGCTCTCCACCGTACGCACACGGCACCAGTGACCTTGTATAAAGTCAAATGGCCCTTCCACTCGACTCTATACAGGGACAGCGTAGCCTGATTAGTGACGACGCCTCGGTCTACGATTTCAATCCCATACCCCGCGATTTTGAGGATCGAATTGATTCAGTGGTGAAACAACCACCTTCAGGGTCAACTATTGCGGATTAGATTCATATTCATTGCGAGTTGAGCTGCTCCGCCAATTTGCCTTGGGTAAACACGAAGGTTAAAAGTGTATTCCTCCGTAAATGGGGATGCCCCATTCTAATCAATGGTGAGTACAGGAATCTGAAGGCCCAATTTATTTCCTCTTCGTTTATTTCCTTCTCCACTTGTAATTACTTTCTTTTTTTACTCATTTACTCCTATCTCCCCCTCTCAAAATGTGTTATCCTTAGCTTAACGTAGATAACATTACTAGTGTTATTTTTAGTATAGATGTCCGTAGCCGGCGGTGGTTGTATACGATCGAGTTACCCAATTACTTAGAATACTTAGTTTGCCTATCGCTTCCATTAAAAAAAAGAACAATTGTGTTATTGCCACTATCAACATTAATATCGACGCAAAGGGCAAAAACGCTGTAAATGACACAGATATCAAAAAAATATTGCGTATTCGGATCAAATAAATTACTGCCTCGAATGGTCTACGACCAGAGTCTCACAGCTCTATGACCAGAAAATTTTGTACATGACTGAAACTGACTATTTTTGAGCAAATTAATGTCTTAAAAAAATTGTATGTGATCAAAATACAATTTTTTTAAGAAATTACTTTGCTTTTTTGCGTCGATATATTGATAGGGGACAATTATTTTGGTAAATAGCAACCCTAAATTAGAGCACATATAGAACGGTAAATTGTTAGAGCGGGACAACATGTTTCGGTGAAAGTATGTTACGTAAAAAAATCGAATACGGGCACCGCTTTAAGGCTCACCCACGATCTGATAGTCTCGCCTTTACGGTGTACACTAATTACAATTTAGTTGTAGTAACGTAAGACTTTGGGAGTCAATGATCGCGGATTCAATTACCGCATTGGTATAAATATATCTATTGACTACAGAACTCTTGTTAGCCATTCCACCTAAGCTAATAAAATGTGTGCTAGGAAATGTTTTACATCATTAGTCCAATCTTCTTCTAAGAGTGCCTCCGACTTGCAAAAGTTGGCAGCCAATTCACTTTCCTCCTCCTTCGCGAGATGCAGCAGGTCTGGAGCACTCGCTATCCCGGTCCACTCCCTGATATTACGTAGCTAAGACTTTCTTTTTCGACCAACTTGTCTTTTACCCTCAATTTTTCCCATCATGATCAGTTGCAGCAAATTGTATCCATCATGTCTCATGATATGACCCAGGTAAGCAACTTTTCCACCTTTGACGGTCTGTAAAAGATCACGTTTTTGCTTGACTTGTCGAAGAACCTCGTCATTGGCCACCCTTTGAGTCCAGCTGGAGGATATGAACTCACAGCGTACAGATTGTAAACTCGAGTCTTGCTAACTGACCTATTACTGCGTATTACAATATTAGGAGACATTCATACATTACGTCACACATTAAGTGTAGTGTGGAGGTCATCAAAATGTCACATTGTGTGACAAGGAGAGGATGCGTCAAGAGCTTTGTGACGTCATATTTCTGAATATAAAGTTCGTAAAACTCTAAACTTTAACTCCAATAAAAAGTTGAATCCAACTAAATTACTGACTGAACTGGCAATGGGCTAGACACGTTTGTCGGAGAACCGACTATCGTTGGAGTAGACGAGTGCTTGAGTGGAGACCGTGACTCGGGAAACGTAGTGTGGGACGCCCACTCCCCTAGATGGAGCGATGATCTGTGCAAGGCGGCTGGCAGGGACTGGATGCGTGTAGCCGAAGATCGAGCTAGGTGGCGCGCCTTGAGTGAAGCTTATGTCAATCAGTGGACTGCCGCGGGCTGATATTGAATATATGGATAGCCCATTAGTATTGAAGAAAAACAGTATAATATTACATTTTATAAGTATATGATGTTATGAGTGTATTTTCTTATCATTTGGGTATTTATAATTGTACCCAAAACAGGAAATGTTATGAAAATAAAGCGTTAATAATAGAAAATAAATCTATAAAGTTTATTAGTGGCTAATATTATGATTTTAGACATAATAATCTACAGTGTAAGATGATAATTTAACGTTTAAATATTCGTTGTTTGTACACAATAATCAATGTTGTACAAATCAAGCGAATAAACACGGTAACCGGCAAACAATACGATACGTTATTTAAATATTTGTGCAAATAGAATCGAAATGGGGACCTTCGTTTAATTATACGCATTGTATCAGCCATTAACCTAATATTTATTAAATGACACTGCTTTTCTAAGCGGCTTTTTTAAAAAAAAGATGCTGACGATGATTTTATTAGAACTATGTATGGGACTTTTCCCGCCAACTTAGATCAGTGACGGTGTGTGTAAATTTCATTTTCATAATCTTATAATATTATCACTTATATTTTTTAATTGTGGTGGCGTATTATACAATTATAGATTTATAATTAATTTGTATTTGATTTAGATTTATAATTAATTGACTTATAAGTAAAGTGATAACAAATAAATGCATGTATCGTGCCTTTTTAAGTTGACTGAAAAAGTCCATAGAATGTTTTGGTAGAATAGCCACCATTTCATCAAGACGTAACGTGACAAACTGACTACAAATTTCGAGAGATTTGATACTATTCCATTTTAATTGACATTGGCATAATAGTTTTAACTATTTGCCATCGAAGAAAAGAAAAGAAAAAACTATGTATGAAAATAAAGTACGTCACGGACTTTTCCCGCCAACTTACATCAGTGACGTTGTGTTTTTACTTCATTTTCATAATCTTATATTATTATCAGTTATATTGTTTAATTGTGGTGGCGTATTATGCAATATAGTTCTATTAACACGTTGACGGACAGTAGGAACAAGCGAAGTTCGAAAATTGACACTATATGTTTTTGTGATTTTTAGAATGTTAGAAGTATAGTTTTACTCTTTCTGCTTAAATAAACTTAATTTTGATTAATTTAGTACCTTTAATTAGGTTGCGGCTATAACAGCAAAAATTTAAAAACGTAAATGACAGGTTTAATGGTTCAAACAAGCAATTTTTGTATGCAACAAAGTATTTTTGGGAGTTTTACACGAAATGTTAGTTCTTAATCAAACAAAAATAAATAAATGACAAAAAAATTTATTATAATTTTATAATTATTATACATTATTTTCGCACTACTCCCTTCACAACCACGTGCATACTGAATCTGCAACTCGTATAACAGGTGAAATATGAACTTCAACCTAAAAAGATGTTTTCAAAACACGACACTATGCTTCTACGTATACGCCAGTAAGTGCACATTTGTGCTGCTATAGCCGTAGTGTCTAAAAACGACCGTTTCGTTTTGGACGGCTATAGCAGTCATGCCACATTGTGAACTTCGCTTTGACGGCTATAGCCGCAATTGTCCGTCAACGTGTTAAGGTGTATAAGTGAAGTGATATGAAATAAACTCGTGTATCGTAACTTTTTAAGTTGACTGAAAAAATCCATAGAAGGTTTTTGGTAAAATTGCCACCATTTTATCAAGACGTACCGTGATGAACTGACTTGTTACATTTCAAGAGATTGGATATTATTGTATATTACTTGACACTGGCATAATAGTTGTAACTAATTGCCATCAAACAAACAAACAAACAAGTACGTCACACTTTATTTATATTTTAATTATAACGTTCGAATCCCGGCGCTATTGTCACTGAAGACATTTTTACGTTTCTTCGTGTTAGATTTATGTTTTATATTTGTTAGTTTTTGCGAGTAACAATTACTTTTGAGAACTCCGCAAAAGCAGACTCCATGTTAGTGACGCTCGTTTTCTTATAAGCTAATGAATGTAATAATTTAAATCTGTGATTATTGTTTAAATGCATCATACATTTAATCCCTAAAACTTTCTTGCGCTGTTTCTCCGCTCTCAAAGCGCCACTATATTAGTATTTATTTTTGAACATTTTTTTTTATGTCATAGGAAGGCAAACGAGCAGGCGTGTCACCTGATGGAAAGCAATCAACGCCGCCCATAAACATCCGCAACGCCATAGCCAGTGCGGAAGCGTTGCCGACCTTAAAGAAAAGTGAAATTATGGGAGTGGGAATCGGAGAGCGAGTGGGAAGGGGAGGGTGTTGGGCATTCGGAACTCAGACCGCTCACCGTACGAAGCGTGGTAGCTAAGCTACCACTCAGACGCCGGTTTTCTGTGGGAGTGTGGTACTTGCCCGGGCGAGCCGGCCCATTTATGCTACAGACAAATATTATGCTCTACCACTCTACCACTACTAAATTAAACTTGTATTTTTTTATGGGATAGTTAGATAAAGACGACCGATTGGCTCAGTGGCGGGGCCCTCCGCCGATCCGCGAATAAATATTTATATGGATTTGTAAATGTTTATTCCGAGTCTGGTCTCCCCCCAATCCGCATTTCCTTTCCTGCCCCTTCCTTTCTTCTCTATCCTTTCCCTTTCTCTCCGCCAATCCACGGTCTGCCGTGCCAATGGATGCGTGGCTAGGGGCGAGCCTAGTCGCAAGCGTGCCGATCGTCCCGGGGTCGGGCTCCCCCGGGACTATGGTGCATGCAGGGCTCTGCTGGGGCTGACCTCCATCCACCCTTGCGGCTCGTGGGATTCTATAGACGAATTTAATATACCTAATTTGTCGAAAATGACGGTGACGTGGTTCACCACCCGTCACGTCCTGATTCTCACGCGGGCGAAAAGCGACCAATGACGAGCCGTTTCGCTGTGATGAATGGCAGCGGATGGAGCTCTGTGGTCTCTGCCAACCCCTGCGGGGGATAGGCTTGAATATATATAAAAAAAATAGTTAGATAAACGAGCAGGCGTGTCATCTGATGGAAAGCAATCGAGGCTGCCCATAGACATCCGCAGTGTCATAGATACTGGAGAAACGTTGCCGGCCGTTAAGGAAACTTTAGGTGTAGTTTTTAAAGGTTCCAATGTCGTATCGGTTCGGAAACACCGCTGAAGGTAGCCTGTTCCACAAGGTAGTGGTGCGTGGAAATAAGTTTTTAGAAAAATGCACCTTAATGGCCCGCCACTCATCCAAATGGTGGGGATGAAACTTCCATCAGCTTCAGAATTCTGCGACCGGAATTATCCCGAACAATTCCTCGGATTACCGACTAAGATAAAATCGATAAAAGATGCTGAGAAATGTGATATCCCTACGCAGTTCTAAAGAATCTAGCCATTCGGTAAGATCTTGGTTATCGGCAATACGAATACCCCTTTTTTTTTATGTGGGGAAATCCGTTACGGATACCCTGCCGCCCTAGGGGGGACGGCGAGTTATGTCGGACTCCGCGTGCGCGTCTACCGACTAAAACCCCACGACGGCCGCCATCGGCACCAAGGAAGAGTCCCGGGATCTCTTAAAGAACTGCTTCTGCCGGGGCTCCTCCGGTGCCTGGCTAATACGGATGATACGAATACCCCGACTCATGGGGAAGAAACTAATACTGATTGTATGACTTTAGTTATGGATTTGAACCAAAACCTTTACTAAGAATTGAGATAAGATAATTTCCAACAAGCAAGGAGCGATCGGCCGTCAACTGAACCAGTTTTTTTTAAATATCACTGGCACACTGTGACCGGTTAGCAAAAATAGCGATGCCGTCTACTCATCCTTTTAAATACCTTTAAAAATGTAAATTATAAAAGTCATTATTTGCGGTTTTACCTTAAACAGCTTACAATGGAGGTTCTTATTCACGGCATACAGTTAATTAAACTACACATTTGTTAATCAAGCGAATTTTTATGTTGACAAAATAATGTTTTTCTTTTTATATATTCACGCCTATCCCCCGCAGGGGTTGGCAAGGGCATCCTTCCTTGCGGATCGTGGGATTCACTAAAATTCGTCTTAGTCAATCCCACGAGCCGCAAAGGAGGATGGAGGTCAGCTCTAGCCGAGCCCCGCATGCTGAGGTAAGGCTCCATAGTACCCGGGATGGTCGGCACGCTTGCGACAAAGCTCGCCCTTACCCACGCATCCATTGGCACGGCAGACCGTGGATTGGTGGAGATGAAAGGAAAAGGATAGAGAAGAAAGGAAAGGGCAGTAAAAGGAAATGCTGTTTGGGGAGGTTACCAGACTCGGAATAAATATTTATAAATCCATACATATATTTATTCTGATGCGGGGATCGAACCTAGTAGGGCCCTGCCACTTAGCCAATCGATCGTCAATGAATTAATGTAATGAAATATTTTAATGTAAATCATTGTAAATTTATTTATTAATTTTTTGGATAGAGTGAGCACAACAGGCGGATTTAATGCCATTGGGTATTCTCTACCAGTCAACTTGCGGGCGAGACAGAGTAATTGCTTGGGAGATGGTGCAACTAGTATAAAGGTGAAAAACAAAACATATAGGGGTGTAATAAAATAGACTAACATCTATTGTATATAACATTGAAATAAAAATCTGTTTTTCAGTGTCAGTTTTTTATTTTGTAAAATGATGACACCCTACAGAGAGCCTGGCGTGACTATATGTATGTACAACGTATCAATATACAATAACATATTTGTAATCGCGTGAAACAATATTTATAATTTAACACTTTATTGTACACAAAACAGGAAATGCAAGAATTAAAAGGATAGAAGATGTACAAGAGCGAGCTTAACTCAAAATTAAGTTTTCTTCCAGCAAACCCAGGAGTGAAAGAGAGAAGATAAGCTGTGAGGATAGAAATAAGTGTACAACAACAAAAAATAATAATAATATACATAACAATACATACTATATAAATAAGAGGATACATATATATATATATATATATATATATATATATATATATATATATATATATATATATATATATATATATATATATATATATATATATATATATATTATATATACTATATATATACTTTATTTGTATAATGTGAGGTTATAATAAGATGAAAAAAGAGACGTATAAAAGCTCCATCAAATTGCCACTTACGGCGTACAAATTTCATTAATAATGACACACTATGTGACGGAAATGTTCTTTAATTCTTTAAATCTATAAGATTATATGAAAAAAAAACTTTATACAACTTCATTGTTAATAAGTTTTAGTAATTAAGATTTATTTGCTTAATAAATAAATTATCTTATCCAAAAAAATTATATAAAGCCCGTTTTCTTGTTTCCCGTTTTCGTGTATTCTAACAATGCGGTAAACAATATGTACACACTTCAATGTCACACATATCGTATACAAGTTAACAATACACGTTACATAATAAAAACAAACGATTATTTAATCTGTAATTAACAATAACATTATTTATGTTAAACGTAATTATATGTTAACAATAACATTATGATTAAATAAATTAAAACAATTTAAACACATGCCAACTTTAAACACAGAAATGACAAGCACAAACATATACATATGTGCATACATACATATCATCACGTCTCTTCCCCGTATGGGTAGGCAGAGACCACAGATCTCCATCTGCTACAATCTATGCATATTTTCCTTGCTTCATTGACATCATCATCATGCGTGTTATATATAAGCATTTGTGACAAAAATTTATATGTTAATTTATTTATATATTAAGAAATAAATATTTTTACATATAAATATTTATTCTTTCAAACTAGCAAACTGAAGTCACATTTGTCGACATTTGACAATTGTTGGAGCAGACAGGTGTTGGAGTGGAGACCACGTCGTGGCAAATGTAGAGTGGTACGCCCCATGGCTAGATGATGCGACGAACTGCGCAGGGTGTCTGGCAGAAACTGGATGCGTGAAGCTGAAGATCTATGTCCAGCAGTGGACTGTCGATGATGATGATATTTATATAATATATTGATACATAAAAGCGAAATCGTAGTAAGCCACAAAATAAAAAGTTATTACCAGACCTAAAAACACTTTTAAGATTTCTGAATAAAGTGTACCTGATCACTCAAAGACAGTCAGCTTCATTGCTGTACAAAATGTACTATTGGTCGTAGAACTGTGAGACGTAACAATATCCTTTTTGAGCCGAATATGCAATTAAATTTTTTTGTTTTTTATTTTCAGCGTTTTCGCTTTTCTGCGTCAATATATTTACTAGTGGTAGAGCCTCGTTGCAGACGAATACTTTGCCAAGAATGAATGGGCCGGCTCGCCCGGGAAGTACCACACTCCCGCAGAAAACCGATGTTTGAGTAGTAGCTTAGCGACCGCGCTTCGTACGGTGAGCGGCTGAATTCCGGAGGCCCAACACCCTCCTCGACCCTCTCCCCTCTCATTCCCACTCCCATAATGACACTTTGCTTAAAGGTCGGTAACGCTTTCGCACTGCCTATCTGTTGAAGCTGTCCATCAGGTAACACGCCTGCTCGTTTGCCTTCCTATCCTATATATATTTACAAATACGAAAATAAGTATTTTTCAATCATAAAATAGAATTAAAGAAAAGAAGTAAAGAAAATTAAGTACAACCGTGTAATTATTGCGATCGTCATGATGATGGAGAGGGGAGGTCTAGGGAGGGCCCCAGACCCTCTAGTCACATTTGAACACAAGCGACACCCCACATGACAAAGTCCTTGTGGCCTTGTATGCAAACGTATTTTATAAACGGGCCTTATCTTATAAATACATATACGCAAATCATACAGCTAAGAACAATTATCTAATTTTAGTTGTTAATAAATCATCCAGACATGTGATATTGTTAGCCGAAGCGTATAATATGTCAGGAGTCAGGGCCGCGGGTCACGGTCGGCGTCGAGGTCAGAAAACCGCAAGGAAGTCAGGAAGTGACTCGCTTAGCCGTCGTCTATAAAGATTGTGTTGTAGTATGCTGCTTGTACTGACGTCTCTATGATATCTCTTAATGTTTTTCAACAATTGACGTAATTGATAATATCTAAACATCTGTCAATAATTTAACAAGTCATAATCATAATCAACATATCGGAAGAGGTCTTTGTCTTTGAACAGACAGATAATAAGGTTGTCGATGTATAATATTATTTTTATTATGAACTATGTATCTAACGTACGTATGTGGCGACCAATTGGCTGAGTGGCGCGGCACCCGTCCACGGAGTTAATGGTCGCGGGTTCGATCACCGCAGATTATGCCTAATAAATATCAAGAAAAAGACTATCCTTACCTCTAAATTGAATTAAGACTCACGGATCGTAATTTGGTTTTTATTCCTCAACGCCAGCCTCACGATGCGTCTCCATTTCTGTTCCTGACCTCTTGTGACTCATAAATGGAAGTGTAAGTGACTGACTGACTTTATCAAGTCAGTCCATCTAGTTGGGAAGCGACCCCGAGATCTTATTATTATATAGTAAGTATTTATTAACCAAACCAAAAGTTATTCCAATGAAGGAATCGACTCTCGAGTCTTGGCTCTCAAAATTTTCTCACTGCAGCATTGAACTAACATAAGATATGATATGTGGATAGTTAGAACTTTTACTTAGCTAAGATCCGCGACAAGCAAACAAAAACAGAAAACCTTCTTGTTTTCTTGTCTTATACCTACATTAACAACCGTTAAGTATTTCGTAACGTTATCTTCCATAGAATCTACTAAACCTGATGATGTCTTGTGTTAAGGCGAAACACGTGTCATGTGCAATGTGGAAAAGTGGTGTTGTTGATAGTGGTTAGGAGGTGGAGAGTGGCTGAGAGCCGTTATTTCGGTAAGATTGAGTTTAAGTTCCCCATAAATACCCCATAAAACTATCCACATAGTAATGGATTTCCGCAAAGTAACGCCTGACTCCATTAATCATCATAAGGTCTCACATCAATTGCTGTCCCTCAATCTACGCTGATACTCATTTACTGTTATTTGCTTGAATATTTGCCTCATATGATACTGTAGTGATACACCCGTTCGGCACATATATAAAATGTAAATTAAAAAGTGTAAAAATATAATAAAGTAATAATAGTGAATATGATATAAATGTAAAAAGAAATAAGAAGAATAAAATAATATAATTTTGAAGAATTTTATTAGAAGATAAAAACCCCCTAAAGATCCCGGGTGTCGCCGTGAAGAAGAACGGCAGGCAAGCCACAATACTCACGAGAAGAAATGTAATGCCGATAACACAACATGAATCTCTCCCTCGACGAGGGTAGCAGATTAAAAGACAAGATATAATAAATAATAATCTAATACCATAAATTTAAAACTTAATTACGTTTTCGTTGTTCTTATACAGGAAATCCAATTTAGGTAACGTTTAAAAAATTAACGATGACCTTTGTTATAATTGTGATGTTTGTCAGAAGTCCAAAGTTTTGGTAAACATCCACTGTTTTGATTTTTTGGGTGTAACTGTGTAATTATGACGTGAATATCCATTATCACATTGAGGTAAGAACGCGTTTTGAATGAATTTAGACAACAGTTAGGATGCGTTCACACTTCATTAAAAAAGTACAACTATGCAATTTTTTATATATATTTTTTCATCAAATAAAACATAAAGAAGAGATGTCATATTTTTTTAACAGTTACTTTTTATGTACTTTTTATTATTTATACACTAATTTTTACAATTTTTCATGCCCGCCTGCTAAGCACAGGCCTCTCCATTTCTAGAGGAACGGACGTAAACCCACCACGCTTCTCCAATGCGGATTGGCGGAGTTATCAGACTCGGAATAAATATTTATAATCCATACATATATTTATTCCGATACGGGAATCGAACCTGCGACCATTGACTCCGTGGGCGGATATTTATCTTTTCTTAATATCGTATATCAGTTAGGAAACTTAATACCCAATTAATACACTTGATGTAAATAGATCAGTGGTCAAAGTCCATTTTGTCACCGAACAAGGCAATTAATAATCGAGAAAAGGGCAGTTGCTAATCTTAAAAAAGTCGATTGGTGATAACAAAAAAGGAAATCGTAAAAAAAAACAATCGGAGATACTAAAAAAAGACATGTCGAGTAAGAAAAAGGCTATCGGAGATCTTAAAAAAGAGATATAATAATTGATCATAAGGAATGCAGACAGTCAAAAGTTTTACTTAGCTAAGATCCGCGACAAGCAAAACAATAACAGAAAATTAATAATGTGTGTTTTCCGTTGGGTTAAGTGGATTTATTTGGAACTTAAACCAAAAACTTACGGAGGACAACCGAAAAGTCACTTTTCGGTTGTCCTCCGTAGAGTCTACTATACCTGAAGATGCCTCGTGTTGAAGCGAAACACGTGTCGTTTACAAGATGGAAAAGTGATAATTTGTGTTTGATGTTGTGTATAGTGGTTGGTGGGTGGAGAATTGATGGCCGATTTTCGGTAAGTTTTTGGTTTAAATTCCAAATAAATCCACTTAACCTAACGGAAAAACACACATTATTAATTTTCTGTTATTGTTTTGCTTGTCGCGGATCTTAGATAAGTAAAACTTTTGACTGTCCATATAGTGATGGATTTCCGCAAAGTAACGCCTGACTCCATTAATGATCATAAGGAAGGCGAATGGAGATCGTAAAAATGGCGATTCAGATACTAAAAGGGACAATTGATGATCATGAATCTAGGTATCTCACATTGATACAGAGCTTCCCATCTCTGACCTAAGCATATTTATAGCTTGACTTGGCAGGCTTGTATCTAGAATAGTTACATCGCTATCAAACTATACATAAAAGCTTAGTAAGTTAGCTTCGTTGTACATAGGATACAAGTTTAGTAGACGTTGAAAGTTGAGGCAACAAGACTTAACCTACTTGGCTTATGTTCCTATGTCCCCCATGTGGGGCAGAGGGAGCCCACAGTGCTCTGTCATCGCGTTCTATCTTGTGCTACGCGCTTTATTTTGCTCCAGATCATGCCGATTCTACCCGCATCTGCTATCACTGTACGTCGCCATGTTTACTTAGAGCGATCACGCTTCCTTTTGTCTTGGAGGTTCCAATCTAGGATCCCTGATTGTGTAGTATCGAATTGATTAGGCAGTGTAAACACGACCATAGTCCATAGATTTTAAAAATACAAGCATTATATGGGATATATAATTTAAAATATTATTATAAATACAATTATTTAACTTAATTTTATATTAAACACAATTTACTAATCATTAATTAGAAGGCAAATAATGGTTAAATTATAAAAAAGACGGAAAATAAGAAAAATTAAACGTTTCATTATCTTTTTCTAACATCAGATGTGTATAAACAATAAATTATAAATATTAATTACATACCTTATCATTAACTTCTTTTTAATTTACTTGTATTATTAATTGAGTCAGGCGTTACTTTGCGGAAATCCATCACTATATGAACAGTCAAAAGTTTTACTTAGCTAAGATCCGCGACAAGTAAAACAATAACAAAAAATTAATAATGTGTGTTTTTTCGTTGGGTTAAGTGGTTTTAATTGGAACTTAAACCAAAAACTTACCGAAAATCGGCCATCAATTCTCCACCCACCAACCACTTATACAACACCAAACACACACTACCACTTTTGCACCTTGTAAACGACATGTGTTTCGCCCCAACACGACGAGGTATAGTAGACTCTACGGAAGACTTTTCGGTAAGTTTTTGGTTTAAGTTTCAAATAAATCCACTAAACCCAACGGAAAAACACACATTATTAATTTTCAGTTATTGTTTTGCTTGTCGCGGATCTTAGCTAAGTAAAACTTTTGACTGTCCATATAATTTGCTTGTAATTATGGTCATATAAAATTCATTAAAATTTAATTAATGTATTTGAAGACCTGTTAATGTATGAGTTATAGATGTTATTGATGTAGTTAATGTGTTTGAAGATTTGGTGTAGTCCCAAAATGTTTGCTCTCTGAGCAAAGAGTCGTGAGTTTAATTCTCGCATCACAATAAATTTTCGTATGACTTACAGGCATTTATACCAAATCAGGCTTTACAGTTATGCCTGTCATTTCCATGTTTATTTATAATGGAAGATTATAGCTGTGTGTTTTAATTTTTTTTTAATGGTATAGGAAGGCAAACGAGCAGGCGTGTCACCCGATGGAAAGCAATCACCACCGCCTATAGACATTGGCAGCGCTATATGCAATGCGGAAATGTTGCTGGCCTTTATGGGAGTGGGAGGGGGAGGGTGTTGGGCCTCCGGAACTCAGCCACTCACCGTACGAAGCACTAATTAGCGTAGCGCAGTAACTAAGCTACCACTCAGACGAGGGTTTTCTACGGGAGTGCGGTACTTCCCCGGGCGAGCCGGCCCATTCATGCTACAGAGAAATATTATGCCGTTCTTGACAAAGTATTCGTCTGCAACGTGGCTCTACCACTATAATGACTTCATGAGTACCCTTAAGCAGCGAGCTTTGATTGATTACATTTTTAAAATATATTAAGTATTTGAAGAGATCTACTACGAGTTCTTCTTAGTTTAATCAACTTTTCGAATCGATATTAGATTAAAAAAAAACTAAAAAATATTCATGAGCGGTGATTGCTTATTACCAGATGACCCGAGTACTGGTTATCTTTTCCATTAAAAAATATATCTTTATCTCACCAAAAAGCATCTTGAGCACAATTTGTTCAAATGGACCTTATCACGTAATCTTTTGTAACGTATATATATATCTTATACAGGGGTGACCAACTGATTTATTATCGGAGATCAACTATTTACTAACTAGATTATGTACGATCTAACAATTATTATATATAATAAATACTTCCTCATAAACACATACTTTTTTACATATTTTTTTCACAGCCCATGTATATTATCAAACTGGATGCATGTAGCCGAAGAGCGAGCTAGGTGGCACTCCATGCGGGAGGCCTATGTCCAGCAGTGGACTGCCGCAGGCTGCTGATGATATTATGTATGTCACACTGTTGAGCACAGGCCTCCACGTTTCTGGAAGAAGGGACATTAAGGGGCTATCCATAAATTACATCACAGGAGAAGGGAAGGTATGCAAAGTCATAAAATTTATGTAATGCATGAATGACACCCTAACCTAACGTAAAGAAAAATGTAATTTTAATATATGTACCTAATAATAATCTTGCGACGACTACTTGGCTCCGTGACAGGGCTTTTGCCTACGGCATCGATGGTCGCGGGTTCGATCCCTGCATCGGGATACATATATGTATGGGCTACACATATATCTTTTGAGTTTACCTTGCCAATTCGCATTGGACAACAGTGGTGTGTTAAAGGCCATCCATAAATTACGTCACACTTTAAGGGGAGATGGAGAGAGTCAAAAATTGTGACATCGTGTGACCAGGGGGAAAGAGTCATAACTTTCGTGACGTCACATGTACACATGTATAAATCTAAAGTGAAAAACTCTAAAATCGTACCAAAAACTTTAAAATATTACCAATTCTATCAATATTTATTAAAACGTATAAGTAATTTTAAGTGTTGTGAATATCAGAATGTAAAATTGCAAAATATGTGACGTCACACTAGGGGAGGGGAGGGGTCACGCAAATGTGACCACATGTGACAAGGACCTTCCCTTCTCCTTTGTCACACGAAGAATAGAAATTTATAGTTTTAACACTTGAAATATTTGCATTTTATGTCAAAAAGATTAAGACTTATCCCTCTATTGCCGCTCGATATGCCACTTTTTCACCACCCCTCCATTAAAATGTGACGTAATTTATGGATATTCCTTACCACGATCGACTATAATAATGGCCGCGATCGACCGGTCCATCGCGATTGTACGATTGATCACCCCTGGTTTAGTATGAAATCGCATTCGCTTTCCACAAGATGATGAAGGTTACATAAACTTTATAGCAATTTCCGATTTACATTATACCGATAAAAGCAACAAATGTTATTGTTATGAACAGCTTATATTATATAATCATGTTTACAAATATACTGGGACATTCTTTTATTATCTAAGATATAGGGGCTTAAGAATTTAACAGTTTTTATTATACGATGGGAAGGCAAACGAGCAACGTAATGTGGACAGTCAAAAGTTTTACTTAGCTAAGATCCGCGACAAGCAAAACAAGAAAATTAATAATGTCTATTTTTTTGCTGGATGAAGTGGATTTATTTGAAACTTAAACCAAAAACTTACCAAAAATCGGCCATCAATTCTCCACCCAACAACCACTATACATAACACCAAATAAATCCACTTCATCAAGCAGAAAAACACATTATTGATTTTCTGTTATTGTTTTGCTTGTCGCGGATCTTAGCTAAGTAAAACTTTTGACTGTCCACATAGTGATAGATTTCCGCAAAGTAACGCCTGACTCCATTGATGAGCAACGTAGGGGTAGGCAGAGATCACAGATCTCCATCTGCTACGATCTCAGCATACTTCCCTTGCTTCCTCTACACTCATTATTCTCCTCATGCAAGCTCGCCCGTTGAAGGTACTCTTAACCTGGCCTTTCTTAAAAAGTTCAGCAATTTGGTCAAGGTATGTTTTTCGTGGTCTTCCTCTACCAATCCTTCCATCCACATTTAAAAGAAATTTATCTTGCGAATGTGGCTGGAATAGTGGCAAAAGTTTTACTTAGCTAAGATCC
The DNA here is from genome assembly GCA_031353405.1 of Baronia brevicornis. NCBI lineage: Eukaryota > Metazoa > Arthropoda > Insecta > Lepidoptera > Papilionidae > Baronia > Baronia brevicornis. The sequence goes on along the minus strand of JASFAT010001358.1, from coordinate 4,595 downwards.
GCGACAAGCAAAACAATAACAGAAAATCAATAATGTGTTTTTCTGCTTGATGAGGGAGACAAGCGTGACGATATGTATGTATGTATGTATACAATCGAACTATATACACCACCACAATTAAACAATATAACTGATAATAATATAAGATTGTGAAAATGAAATAAAAACAAAACGTCACTCATGTAAGTTGGCGGGAAAAGTCTGCTCGTGACCCTAGTTTTTTTAAGTCCAATCCTCGCTTACACGTTTAATGTAACGTTATGACAAGATTCAAATGGATATTGCGCAGATTCCTCAGTATATTTTTACTTGCCCGCGGACCCCATATTTTATAAAGCTGTTAAAGCCAATAGCCAGCATTAGCGTCTCCGAATTTAGGGCATTAATTCCGAGTCTGGGTACCTAACCAATCCGCCTTGAACAAGCGTGATGGGTTAATGTCCATTAATAAATAACTAAAATTGATATATTTTTATTGTACACCAAAAACAAAGTTATACAATTATTGATAGTTATATTGTTTATATACAAATGGCGTTCTTATCACTCATAGCGATTTCTTTCAGACAACCGTAGGATGGACAGTGTTAAAGAAATAATTTGATGAAGGTTGATGATAAGTTATCGTCTGGATAATAGAAAAAAAACTATTAATAAACAATGTTAATAGCCATAAGTAAAGTTATACTAAGTCAATATAAATATGAGTTGACTGTAAATAATACACGAATAAATAAAAAGATACATAGATATTTATAAAGAAATGTAGTGATTTTCGAAAAGGTTTTTGAAAATCGGAAGAGACTTCGCTTGTCTCGCCTCCAGATGCAGCAAATTCCATAACCGAACAGCCTGTACTCTGAAAGAATGGTCAAAGAATTTGGTATGATGAGCAGACATTTTTAATATTAAATTTTTGATGTAATTCTAACTTAGCCAATATCTTTCTCAAAAGATGCAATGCACTTATGTAGGACTTTTGGTTTTAAAGCGTCCAATACTTACCATCGGATAAATCGTTTTCTTTTATAAAAGTAGTACGCCAAGTGAATATCAACTTTAATGTTGAAAAGAATAAAGTTAAAATTCAATTCATAAATATTAATATCATGTGGATGTTCGTGCTACCTTGACCCCATAACGCCCATATCTGTTTCCCACTGAGATAAGGTGAGTTGTTTGTGTAATTTATGTATCGCTAGTAGGTGGAGCCACGGGCGAAACCTAGCTATTTATTTTAGACTTTCTCATTTCAAATGCATATATACATTTCTCGTTTGGAATTAGGTCGGGGGCGTAAGAAGCCATATCGACGACAGAAAACGTATTTGCTGTGTGTAGAAAAAGACATATTTTTGTTTAATAAACTCAATTGAATTTATTAAACAAAATATTTGACCTTTTTTTTAAAAGAAATAATAAATGACAGACCATTCGACGCAATTTTTTCTGATTCCTGTCGTGTATATAACCAAAATAAGTCGTTTTCTACATACATATAATACATAATAATTCCCGCCGCCGAATTCCACAACCGCACAACTCGCCGTAAAGAAAAATTTCATCCCCACCATCTGGATGAGTGGCGATCTACTACGGTGCGTTTCTCTCGTAACTTCTTTCCACGCACCATCAGTTTGTGGAACCTCTACCCTCGGCGGTCTTTCAGAATCGTTACGACATTGATACCTTCAAAAAACAAGCCTATATATACCTAAAAGACCGGCAAGGCTTCCGCGACTCCTGCGGTGACGCAGTTGTCCATGGGTAGCGTTGATTGCTTTCCATCAGGCGACACGCTTGCTCGTTTGCCCTCCTATCCCATAAAAAAAAAATACAGTAAATACGTATCTGCCGTCGGTACCAAAACTTGTCATGTCAAGCATGTATCTAGCTTTTAAATTATAAAACTAATTTATAATTAAGAGCAATAGCTCAGTCAGTAAGCCTCGGCCTTACGATTTGAGCGTCGTGAGTTCGTATCATCCACTGGACTATTGATGTGAACCATTTTCTAGAACAAGCATTATTATTTTAGTTGGAATGAGTAACAAGAATTCTGGAAATATTAATAACATAACTAATTTTATTTTAAAAAAAAATAAAAAGTTAGCAATTCATGTACAATGCCTTTAGTATTGCAGATGTCCATAGACAATTGGTCATTGACCATCCGCTTCATCCGGTTGATTCGCTGGTATATTTTCCTTTGACATCCATAGAGATAAATACAATCTGTGCAATAAATAATATATATATATATATATATATATATATATATATATATATATATATATATATATATATATATATATATATATATATATATATATATATATATATATATATATATATATATATATATATATATTCACGCCTATCCCCCGCAGGGGTTGGCAGAGACCACAGAGCTCCGTCCGCTACCAATCTTCGCAGCGAAACGGCTCTCTATTAGTCGCTTTTCGCCCTCGTGAGAATCAGGACGTGACGGGTGGTGAACCATGTCGCCGTCATTCTCAACAAATTAGGTATATTAAATTCGTCTTTAGTGAAATCCATGTGCCGCAAGGGAGGATGGAGTTCAGCCCCAGCAGAGCCCTGCATGCTTTGCCGTGCACCATAGTACCCGGGGAAGACCGATCCCGGGACGGTAGGCACGCTTGCGACTAAGCTCGCCTCTAGCCACGCATCCATTGGCACGGCAGACCGTGGATTGGCGGAGAGGAAGGGAAAGGATAGAGAAGAAAGGAAAGGGCAGGAAAGGAAATGGGAATTGGGAGAGGTTACCACACTCGGAATAAATATTTAAAAATCGTAAATATTTATTTCGATGCGGGAATCGAACCCGCGACCATTGACTCTGTGGACGGGTGGTCGCGCCACTGAGCCAATTGGTCGTCGCCAAAATAATTAGTACAATAAAAATAAATAAATAACTATGTATTGTTGTGGCTAAATAAATTGTTACATTTATGCTCTTCTCATTACTATGGTATATTTTTATGTTTTCCTAGTCTTTATAACAATAAGCCATTGTAATAATTCGATTTTTTTTCTCTTTCATTTTATACCGACTCTATTATTATGGTTATTATCAGCGTGCGGTAGACCTTTGCTCGACATTTTCCTTCCTTGAGGCATCTGACAGCCATTCTCCGTATATATTCCCTCCATGCAGCCGAAAAGTGCCTCAACAGGACCATCATACTGGCCATTAGAGAGCGTAAATAAAAAAATGTTATATTTTTTAATTTTTGTTTGTTTATACCACATATTAGTTAATAAAATAAAATGTTACTTTGCGAAAATCCATTAGTTATTTAATAGTAAACAGTAACTTTGCTAAAATCCGCGGAAAACAAATAGATTAATTAGTTTTCACGGATCTAAGAAAGGTATCCTTAACTATTTATCTCCATATCATATATGTTGTTTCCTACCTATCCTTCTATTTCCACGCAGCTTCTCTGAGTTGCGGAGGCCCAATACCCTCCCCTTTCCACTCCCACTCCCCTCCGATTCCTTCGATAGCTACCTCCAACTGTTTCCGAACCGATACGGCATTGGGACCTTCAAAAAACAAGCCTACTTATTTCTGATAGGCCGGCAACTATTTTCTAATTCCTCTGGCACTGAGGATGTCTATGGGCGGGGTTGATTGCTTTCCATCAGATGATACGCCTGCTCGTTTACCTTCCTATTCCATAAAACATATATTTTATTTTGTTTTCTATTTCTATATATATATATATATATATATATATTCACGCCTATCCCCCGCAGGGGTTGAGAGAGACCACAGAGCTCCATCCGCTGCGATTCATCGCAGCGAAACGACTCGTCATTGGTCGCTTTTCGCCCTCGTGAGAATCAGGACGTGACGGGTGGCGAACCACGTCGCCGTCATTTTTCGACAAATTAGGTATATTAAATTCGTCTTTAGTGAATCCCACAAGCCGCATGGGAGGATGGAGGTCAGCCCCAGCAGAGCCCTGCATGCTGAGGTAAGGCACCATAGTACCCGGAGGAGCCCGACCCCGAGACGATCGGCACGCTTACGACTAGGCTCGCCCCTAGCCACGCATCCATTGGCACGGCAGACCGTGGATTGGCGGAGAGGAAGGGAAAGGATCGAGAAGAAAGGAAGGGGCAGGAAAGGAAAATGTGGATTGGGGGGGTTACCAGACTCGGAATAAACATTTAAAAATCCATATAAATATTTATTCCAATGCGAGAACCGAACCCGCGACCATTGACTCCGCGGGCGGAGGGCCCCGCCACTGAGCCAATCGGTCGTCTATTTCTAGTTCTTACTATTTTTCGAAACATTTCCTATTAAAGCTAATTATGCGGTATAATTGCACTTAGAATTAAATTTTACTGCCTCGACATTGAATACAAGATGTGTTGGTGTAATTCGCTTGTGGCGTCTGTACACACCACATTGTTTTTAGTGTGGCAACATTATACACTCAGTGCCTCGTCCACTTCTCCGTCCGCTCGAATAGCGACGACACGCATCATATTTGTTCCGCGCAATTTTAATATAACTATTGTTTACAATTTCTATCATTGTTTTGTACAATATAAATATT